>QFEQ01000626.1:3307-13870 GCA_003316335.1 Hemileccinum impolitum
TTCCCGCGGTCACGTGCACCGAGTCACGTGACTTTGGAAAGAGAAATTGACTAAGGTAAACGGTGCTCAGGGATGCAAGCATATGAGCGAAAAGAAGAAAATGAAAAATAAGGTGTACGTGGCCCGAACTATAACATTTACACAAACACAGGAAGCATTCTCGTTTACCCACGACCTCAGCATCCAACCATCCTGCCAGATGATCTGGTCCCTCAACTCTGCTCTCCCCCTCCTCAAGTGCCTTGACTTTTCTGCCCACATCTCACCATCACCGTCCCCACCTTTCCTCAATGTATCAACAATGTGTCCACTTTCCCCAACACCACCACCAGCATTCAATTGTCTCTTCTTGATGGAGAACCTGGAGGAATAACCTCCATCCAAATGCTCTTGTCATTAGGTTTCTAACATGGCTGAGACCTGGGATGATAAGGAAGTTGACATCTACGGTTCTGATAAAGACTGTAACAATTATCTGTCCACAAGGTTAATCTCTCATCCAATGATTGCTGCTGGACTGTCCTCACACTCCACTGAGTATATAGCATCAAGTAGTGTAACAGTAGATACACCTGTATTTGTAGAATATAAAATGGATGTTTGTGTGCACAGCTCCCACTCCAAGTGTGACCATTGTAAGAGACCCTTCTGGATCTTAGATTCTGGTGCATCAATGCACTTTACTCCCCACAAGAGTGACTTTGTGGAATACCACAACTTGGGAAAGTCTAAAATTCCCATTCAGACAGCTGCTGGTCAGATCTATGTCATTGGAAGAGGGAAATGTGCTATTCCTTGGAAAGACAGGAGCAACAAGCTGCACACTCTATTACTCCATGACATCAGACACATCCCCAATTCTGGGGTACGATTAGTCTCAATGGGTCAATTGCTATGTGCTGGTGCCAAGGTCCAAGGTGATGCATCAGCAATAAACATGCTGTTTGGAGATGGCAAATTACTTGTGCCTTTTACTCCTGGCCAATTGGGATGAAACATGTACACCTTAGAAGCTACAAAAAGCTCACACATGGGAATGATCACCATAGATCAACAGACTATGCACAGACATCTAGGACATCCCTCCAAAGACATCCTGAAGCATGCACATGATCACACATAAGGCTTCCCCTCTTCACTGGAGATCTCGAAGGAGGACAAAATATGTCCAGGCTGCACTCAAGGAAAGATGCCTAATTGTGCTTATTACCCGGATCTCTGTCATGCCAAACAGCCATTTGAGCTTATACACTCGGATATAAAATCTTTCCCCATTCAATCTTACCATAAGTATTGGTATGTCATCACTTTCTTTGATGACTACACATCCTATGGGTGGACCACCTGCTTATGCACAAAAGATGCTACATTACAGGCTACTAAGTGCTTCTTAGTGATGGTAGACACCCAGTTTGACACCAAAGTCAAAGGATGGATGTCCAATGCAGGGGGAGAATATAAATCTGAAGCTTTTGATTGAAACAGCTTGACTCACAATGTACATGCTTGTTGCCGGTCATGTGACCTAATCTAATCTCCAACCAATCACATATGGTCTTTTCATCTCAAGACATACAATGGACTTGTCATTCAATTTCAATGTTCAAACCCTGAACCCAGGTTCTAGGGCTATACCCTTTTAGTATGCACAGCCTTCTTTTAATTTCTGTGCTATGCTATGCTTCTTATTTGAAATACTGGAGTCATCATGACTCACTTTCCTTGGTGCACAGCTTCATTTCATATTCATGGCTGTGTGTGCAGCATCTATTTGATATTGGGCAGAGGGTTGACCTTTATATGGTTAAACCCTTCACACATGGAGTCACTATGACTCAACATGAGTCACAGCATAGCCTTACGCACACGAACCAGGACCATAATATGTACAAACACTGTAACAGTATATAAGGATCAGAATTAGCAGCCAGAGAACCCCAGAAAAGTTCTCTTGGTCTTTCCCTTGTGAATCAGGCCTTGAGTTCCACTTAAACCCAGTTACTTTCCCATTCCCATTCCCCTCTGGTGGAATAGTCCTGAATATGTCTCCTTTGGGAGTATAAGCATCAGGGTTGTTTCATTGATAAGCTATTGGCCAAAAATGGGATACACATCTACCAGAGTGCCCCTCATACCCCACAACAAAATGGTCGCACAGAGCACTTTATATGAACCATCATGGACAAATCAGAATCTATATGCCTAGAGGCCTGCATTCCCAAGTCCTGGTGGGAATTTAGCTGGAGTCACACTGTACACATATACAACAGAACCCCTATGCGCCGCCATAACTGGCACACACCTTTCAAAATACTCAAAGGTGAAGTTCCAGATATCGGGCATCTTTGCGTCTTTGGCTGCAGAGCATACACACATCTACCTACAGATATCCATGCCAATAAGATGGCCCCTAAGTCCAAGCTTATGATGTATCTGGGCATTGCCCCTGGTAGTACCAACAATTTTTTGTTTATGCAACATTCCAACAACAACATCTTTACTTCAGCACATGCACTCTTCAATGAGCAGCTGTACCCTCTTTGTGAGAAATCCATATGTCAACACACACCACTTCTGGCTGCAGATCTCAACCTTACAGTCCCAATCCCCATGCTCTCTACTCTTGATGATGATCAACCTTGTCAAGTACTCCCTCATCCTCCCTCTTCTCATCCTCCTCGCACACCTTTGCTAGTTGCACCACCACCTTCTCCTCCTCACCGCCCCAGGAAGGCTGCCTCTGAGCACCGTCCTGCAATGCCCACACCCGCAGTCCCCCCTGCTCCTGTTCACCGCTCCAGGCACAAACATCACATTCCACACTGACCTGGTAATGTTTACAGTGACAACCATCATCCAGTGGAACAGGAAAGGAACTCTGACCACACATGGCACAATATAGAGAAAACTGATGCACCCTCTGGATCAGGAATACCAGGATCTTTCTCTGGTGAAGACACTGCTGACATTCCCCCTCTCAACCCTGCTGCTGACCTCTCTGAGGATGAAATTGAGTGCATCACCAAGGAAGGGGGAGGTGCTCTTACTTCCTATCTCCTGAGCAAGGTGATCCGGCTTGATACCATCAACCCTAAGCCAATATGTGAATGGATGCTGAAGGATGTCCAACAACTTCCACCCACACAACAAGAGGAATGGAAATCTGCTTGTCATGAGCAGCTTGATGTACTTAACAAATGAGATGTTTTCGAACTCGTTGATCAACCAAAAGACTGTAAGGTCATCAAGAACCGCTGGGTATTTGATGTCAAACCTGATGGATGCAAACACACGCGTCTAGTTGCAAAAGGATTCTCTTAGGTAGAAGGTCTTGATTTTGATCAGATCTTTTCCCCTGTTGTGCACTATGAAACAGTGCAGCTTATGCTTGCACTAGCTGCCCTTGAAAATTGGCATATGGAAGCCATCAATGTTAGGAGTGCCTACTTATATGGTGAGCTTAATGAAGAGATCTTCATGGAACAACCAGAAGGATTTAAAATCCCTGGTGCAGACCACAAAGTATTGCACCTCAAAAAGGCCCTTTATGGATTAAAGCAAGTAGGCTTAGCCTGGTGGAATGCATTAAACGATTCTATGAAAGAACTTGGCTTCAAATGGATTAAATCCGACCTAGGCATCTTCCTTTATTGGAAGAAAGGCTCCCTAACAGTAGTAGCCATTGTCTATGTCAATGATGCTGTCTTTTGTGGTCCCTCTAAGGCGATCATAGATGAAGTAAAGGGACCTTTCATGAAAAAATGGGAATGCAGAGACCTTGGTGAAGCAAAAGAATTCCTACACATGAATATCAAATATTCCAGCCACAAGATCCTCGTTGATCAGTGCCAATATTTGCAAAAAGTAATTGAACACTTTGGTCTTCAAAATGCCAAGTCTGTCCCAACCCCTTTACCACAGGGGTATTACCCACTTCAAAATGATGCGCTGGTAAACCACACACTCCAGACCAAATTCCAGACTGTTATTGGATCATTGATATACATCATGATCAGTACAAGGCCTGATATTGCCTATACAGTAACTGCCCTTTCAAAGCACTCTGCAAATCCAGCTGAGGAACATTTATCAAAAGTGCTATATATTGTTATAGTTCAGGCCCGCGTACGCCCTATTTTCACTTTTCACTTTAATCTTTGCTCATATGCTTGCATCACTGAGCAACATTTACTTAGCCAAATTTCTACTTCCAAAGTCATGTGACTCAGTGCATGTGACCACGGGAACATTCACGTGACTCGAGGCCAGACCTATGATGTCATCGATGACATCATACCTCGTGTCCTCTTATCTTTTCACACGTTCATCTCTATCTTTCTTCTTTTGTTCCAGAACATTCTTCGCCTCTTATCTTTACCTACCCTAAAGCTAATTCAGACTCAGACACCTGCCCTAAGGTAGTCACTCATCGTATATAAACCCTTCCTGTAATTCCCTCCTACCTTAGTCCTATTCACTTCATTCCACCCACCTCACTTGGTGCCTGCAACTCAGTGGTACTACTCCAACTCTTTCCTCTGCCAGCCTAGCCCTCTGCCAAGGGGCCATCTTATGTTATATCGCATTCTCTCGATCGCCGTACCGATCTTCAACTTGGTTCTTGTCGTACTCGTCGACATCAACAACCTCAATCGTCGTCTCCTCGTCTCCATGTTCCTAGTCGAACCAATCGTTGTTGCAGCCCACAACACCTGAATAGGACTGTCAGAAGCCAGTCCATGCTGCGTACCCTCTTCTTCTTGTATGTCCAGAACTAAGTGGCTCGAGCACATCGAAGTTCGCAGAGAAGTCACCGCCCTCGCCTTCTACCGTCTCAACATCAGAGACCGTACCCTGACACCCCCATGACAACCATCTCCCACTCCGTCAGTTGACCCTAACGACCACACTCCTGAACCCGAAGGAACCAACAGGCTGTTCCTAAGAAGAAAATGAATCCCCTGAGTAAAGAAGGCTCGTCATCCAAAATATATCTGACCAGTTGAGGAACACCCCGAGGACCTCCGCATTCTCCGACCTCGCTCCCAAATCGTCAAGCCCACTCGTTATCTGTAATTCCCCAGAGTCAGCTTGGAAGATAGCCAACAGTAAGGATGTCGGGTAACCAGCTATGGGACGACTTATTGAAATAAATGACCTTGATGGCCATGGCCATGCAAACCCTCATCTCCAACCAAACCGCCACCTCCTCATCCTCTTCCAACGCATACAAGGCTTTCACCAATCCCAGCACCTGGGACGGTGATCGTAACAAGTTCCACATATGGTGGACAAAGATAGGTGCTTGGGTCGATTGCCAGGCAAATTTAAACGACCACCAACGAACAGTTGTGGTCCTCCTCCACATGAACGGGAGAGCCGCTGACTTCACTCGAGTCACCATCGAGCAATACCCCATAAAAGGTCTTTGGCCGACCTGGAAGGTGCTCAAAGAGCACATCGAAAAGCACTTCCGGATTGACATACTAAAAGTCGAAGCCTACAAAAAGTTGGTTGCGTTGCGACAAGGGTCCCTCCCCATAGAGGTATACACGCAGCAATTCAACTTGTTGCAAATCGATGTGGAGATGGAGCCGGGGATCACACTTCAGCTCTATAAAGAGAGCATCGATTATAATATCTATCTACAAGTCTGCCTCCGACAACCAGCGATTAAGGAAGATCTCAAAATGTGGGAAGATACCGCAATCGAGATCAGGAAGTTGTTCCACCAAATCAAGTTGGAGCGAAGCAAGTCGAGCTTCGTCCCTCACAATCAATATCGGTCAGAACCATAATTCACGGCCATCGGAACACAACCGGGTCAAGGAGCCCCGATGCAAGACGTACGGGCCGTTCAAAATCCGCCCCGAGTCGACAATCGGGACTGCTACAACTGTGGTAAAAAGGGCCACATATCCCGAAATTGCAAGGAACCCCAAAAACTTCGACAATGCCCCGCCTTCAATCCAATGATGGGAAGAACTTCCTATCCGCCTCGCCAGAATCGCAAAATCCTGCTCACCCCCACCACGGCCATTGCCTCTGTTGCAGCCAATACCTCATCCTCCTCCCAGCATTCTTGTACAATGTCAGCCCCGGACTGGCAAAACGAAGAGGTGCAAGCCTATTACTTTGATTTGTTTACGACTAGAGCACAGCACTTAGTGGCCAAAGGACTCAAGGGAAAAGAGACAGCCGAATAGATCTGGGGGGTACCTATTCAGCTAAGGACCATAGTTTTTTGTCAGCAATTCCTTTTTCTTCTCCCAACCGCTTTTCTATTTTACCTATCGAAGGGGAGATGGACAAAGAGGTAGTTGAGGCCGAAACCTCTTTGAACAATTTTACGTATGGACTTACCTCCGAAAGGGCGTCTCAATTGAGCGCAGCACCGGAGAATAATAGTGCACTTAATTCCCTGTTGAATGAATGATCTTCTCGCATTTCTTCTTATAAATCCCCCCAAGCGACATTCTCTCATCAGGAACCCGATGCCTCTCAAGGAGGCGAATTTGATATCAACACTGATGTTTATTTTCAGGACAAAAAAGGAAACTGGACTTTTCGAACAACTTCGTTGCTCCTTGACTCCGGAGCAGTTCAAACTTTCATCGATAAACATTGGGTAATGGAAATGGGCATCACAGTGCACCCTCTTTCCAACCCAATGAATGCAACAAATGCCAATGGATCTTCCTCACAACACGGAATGATCCATGAGTATGTTTCTATTGTTCTATCTTATAATGGACACACCGAAGGTGTAGATGCGCTAGTCGCAACTCTAGGATCCCATGAGGTCATTCTAGGATATGACTGGTTTTATCGTCATAATCCTCTTATTGATTGGGTAGCCAAAACCATAACCTTCAACAGATGTACTAAACATTGCAAGGCCAACCAAACAAAGCAATGGGTACCAGTATGAACTATTGAAGAAGGACTAGCAGAAAAAGTCCCCAAACAATACCATGAATTCCTCAACGTCTTTAGCAAAGAGGAATCTAAACGAATGCCAACTAGAAAACCATGGGATCACGCCATCGATCTCAAACCCGACTTTGTACCAAAAAAGGGACGAGTCATTCCACTCTCTGACATCAAAATCAAAGAAGTCCGGAACTTTATCGCTAGCGAACAAGAAAAAGGGTATATCCGCCCATCAAAATCCCCTCAAACAGCTCCCATATTCTTCATTCCTAAAAAGACGGGTGAAAAACGACTCATCATGGACTATCGTTATTTAAACGAGGGAACAGTAAAAAATTCGTATCCCTTACCACTCATTTCTTCTTTAGTAGATCGATTAAAAGGCGCCGACAAGTTTACTTGTCTTGACCTAAGATGGGGGTACAACAATGTTCACATCAAAGAAGGTGACGAATGGAAGGCAGCGTTTGTTACCCCCCTGGGCGCCTACGAACCAGTTGTAATGTATTTTGGCATGACTAATTCTCCCCCGACCTTCCAACAGATGATGAATGACATATTCAACAATATGTATACCATTGTCATCATCTATCTCGATGATATGTGCATCTTCACTCGCAAAAAGATGGACAAAGAGCACACAGAAATAGTCAAGGAAGTTCTTCAGCACTTGCATGAGAACGACCTCTATGCCAAACCCAAAAAGTGTATTTTTAACGCTGATGATGTAGACTTTTTAGGAATGCATGTCTCAAAAGACAGTGTCTCTATGCAGACCAAAAAAGTCAACGCTATCCTCGAATGGCCAGCACCTACAAAGCTTAAACAGCTACAATCATTTCTGGGTTTGTGTAATTATTATCAACATTTTATTCAGGGTTTCGGTCAAATCGCTCACCCCCTCAACGATCTCACCAAAAAGAATGTCCCTTACACCTGGGGGGAGGCACAACAAAACGTGTTTGACACACTCAAAAAACAATTTACCGAAGCACCGCTTCTAGCCTATCCGGATTCCGCTTGCCCGATGCGACTCGAAACCGACACCAGTGATATCGCCACAGGAGCAGTATTATCAGTTCAAGGGGAGGATAAGTTATGGCATCCTTGCGCCTTTCTTTCCCATTCTTTTTCTTTAGTGGAACACAACTATCCAGTCTATGACAAAGAGTTGCTCGCTATCATATGCGCTCTTGAGGAGTGGCGACAATATCTTATCGGAAAAACTGATTTTGAGATCTGGACAGATCATAAAAATCTTGAATATTGGAAAAAACCCCAAACGTTATCCGGTCGACAAGCTCGCTGGCATGAGCTTCTTCAAGAATTTAATTACACACTTATTTACAAACCTGGCAACACGAATGGACATGCCAACGCACTTTCTTGCCGACCGGATCATGGCGACGCAGTTGATAACCTGAACAAAAATATCACTGTCTTTCCTTCTACCGTTTTACATTCCTCTAATTTATCTATCCTAGTGTCCCTCACATCCTCAGACGCACGACTCCCCACCAAGGGTTCCTCTGCTGCAGCAGGCTTCGACCTGTACTCTACTAATGATTTTGACATCCCTGCCCACGACCAACTCTTGATACTCACCCATGTCAAAATTCAACTACCCTTTGGTACCTACGGCAGGATTGCCCCCCGCTCAGGACTCGCCTTCAAACACAAAATCGATATCATGGCCAGAGTCATTGATGCTGATTATAGGGGAGAAATCGGGGTAATCCTGTTCAATCATGCCGACACACCATTTCATATCTCTAAACACGATTATATTGCTCAACTAATTATCGAAAAAATAGAAAACCCGATACTTACAGAAGAAAAGACTCTAGAAGAGTCAGAAAGAAACGAAAAGGGTTTTGGCTCCACTGAGGTTAAAGCCATGACTTCCACTTCTCTTTACCCTAATTTCAAAACCAAACTAATGAATGAATCAGAAAAATTAGGTGTTGACGCTGTTAACAAATATGAGTATTACACTCAAGAAAAAATCTTCCGATCTTTGAACGGCATTGTTTTCGTGCCCCCTTCTCTTCATAACGAACTCATCTCTTTATTTCATGATTCTCCCACGGCAGGCCATCCAGGCCGAGACCGTACTATTAGTGCCATTAAACAATTCTATTGGTGGCCAGGCACGGCCAAAGATATTTCCTCTTACATTAAACACTGCCAGGTGTGCTCCCTCACGAAGGGTTCGTCAAAGCCACCAGCAGGAAAAATAATGCCTCTTCCCATTCCTTCTGGCCCTTGGGTCAATATTTCTATCAATTTCGTCACTGGTTTCCCTACTTCCAAAGGGCACGATGCCGTTGGTGTCATAGCCGATCGTTTTTCAAAAGAAATCGTTCTTTTCCCATGTTCCAAAACAACTTCTTCCGCCAATTTGGCGCTTTTATTTAGAGATCACCTCTGGTGTACACACAGACTCCCTAACACTATTGTCTCGGACAGGAGACCACAATTCGTATCAGAATTCACGAAGGAGCTCTGCAAAGTCTTGGGGATTCAACAAAAGTTGTCGACAGCATACCACCCACAGACAGACGGGCAAACTGAACGGATTAATTGTGAGGTACTGGCATACCTCAGAGCATACATCACAAAACGACAGGACTCTTGGAGCGATTGGCTTAAAATGGTGCAGTTCGTTCATAACTCCTTGACCACCGCCACTGGTGCCACCCCCTTCGAGGTTACACATAATTATCATCCAAGACGAGGTGTAGAACCATCATCTTCCACGACTCCTGGGGGGTCACTCACTTCCTCTATGGCAAAGTCTCACGATGAAATCGCCGCCACGCTCGCTAAATCCAGAGACTGGATGGTACAAAACCAAGAGTCTAAACAATCAACCACTCCCTTGTATGCCATTGGTGACCTGGTCTGGCTATCAACCGACCACCTCACCCTTCCATATCCCGCGCGTAAATTAACACAAAAATTCATTGGGCCCTACCGAATCACCGCCGTACTCCCAAACGCTGTTACCCTCCACCTCCCTTCCTCTATCTCTATCCATCCTACCGTCAACATATCCCAAGTAAAACCATATAAAGCTCCGTTGGCTGGCCAACCCGTATTTAAACCAGACACCATCACCATGACAGAGGACCATCACGAAGAATACGAAGTAGACTTTGTCACAGCCAGCAGACTTTGTCGAGGAAAGTTACAGTACCTCATCCACTGGAAAGGATGGGACAAGGTGGATCGCACCTGGGAACCAGCTGATAACTTACAGCATGCGCAGGACGCTATCAATGACTTTCATTGTTCTCACCCCTCTGCTCCTCACCCTATCTGGGGCATTTCCAACATGCAATTTCTTTCCCTATTCTCTCCCTTCAGACCCTCCTATACCGAATTCTCAGACTCGCGGTTGGACCTCAAATCTGACGAATGGGGGGTAGTGTTATAGTTCGGGCCCGCGTATGCCCTATTTTCACTTTTCACTTTAATCTTTGCTCATATGCTTGCATCACTGAGCAACATTTACTTAGCCAAATTTCTACTTCCAAAGTCACGTGACTCAGTGCATGTGACCACGGGAACATTCACGTGACTCGAGGCCAGACCTATGATGTCATCGATGACATCATACCTCGTGTC
>QFEQ01000066.1:0-11709 GCA_003316335.1 Hemileccinum impolitum
ACGTATTCCGACTACCTTAGGGCAGGTTGTCTGAGTCCGAATTAAGTGAGGGCAGGCAAAGATAAGAGATGGAACATTCTGGAAGAAAGACGGTAATGATTGTGAGAGAAAGATAAAGGGCATGAGGTATGACATCATCAATGATGTCATAGGTCTAGCCTCATGTCACGTGACTTGTTCTAGATATAGATCACGTGAGGTTTCCCGCGGTCACGTGCACTGGTCACGTGACCTTGGAAAAGAATTCGACTAAGGTAAAACGGTGCTCAGTGATGCAAGCATATGAGCGAAAGGTAAAAGTGAAAAATATAGCGTACGCGGGCCCGAACTATAACAGTTTGGGGTTTTTTCCAGTATTTGAGATTTTTATGATCTGTCCAAATCTTGAAGTCAGTTTTTCCAATAAGATAATGATGCCACTCCTCAAGAGTGTGGATGATGGCAAGCAACTCCTTATCATAGACAGGGTAATTGTGTTTGGCAGACGAAAAAGAGTGTGATAAAAATGCACAAGGGTGCCACAGATTGTCCTCCCCTTGAACCAATAATACCACACCTGTGGCGATATCACTTGCATTGGTTTTGAGACGCACAGGTTTAGAGGAGTCAGGATAAGCCAGTAAAGGTGCTTCAGTAAAGTGTTTTTTGAGCGTATCAAACACATTTTGTTGCATGACCCCCTATGTGTAAGGTGCATTCTTCTTGGTGAGATTGTTAAGGGGTCATGTGATTTGTCCAAAGCCTTGGATAAAATGTTGATAATAGTTACACAAACCCAAAAATGATTGTAATTGTTTGAGTTTTGTCAGTGCTGGCCATTCCAGAATGTCATCGACTTTCTTGGTTTGCATGGCAATGCCATCTTTTGAAATGTGCATTCCTAAGAAATCAACATCATCAGCGTTAAAAACACATTTTTCTGGTTTGGCATAAAGGTCATTCTTGTGCAAGCATTGGAGAACTTCCTTGACTATTTCCGAGTGTTTGTCATCCGTCTTTTTGCGGGTGAAAATACACATGTTGTTAAAGATGTCATTCATCATTTGTTGGAAGGTTGGGGGAGAATTTGTCATGCCAAAATACATTACCACTGGTTCATAGGCGCCTAGGGGCATTACAAACGCTGCTTTCCATTCATCACCTTCTTTGATGCGGACATTATTGTATCCCCATCGTAGGTTGAGGCAGGTAAATTTGTTGGCACCTTTTAATCAATCTACCAAAGAAGAAATGAGTGGTAGAGGGTAGGAGTTTTTTACCGTTCCCTCGTTTAAATATCAATAATCCATGACCAGTCGTTTTTTGCCAGCCTTTTTTGGGATAAAGAACACCGGCGCAGTTTGAGGTGATTTTGATGGGCAGATATACCCCTTTTCTTGCTTGGTTTTGATGAAGTTCTGGACTTCTTTGATTTTAATGTCAGAGAGTGGAATGACTTGTCCTTTTTTGGGTATGAAGTCAGGTTTGAGATTGATGGCATGGTCCCAGGGTTTTTGTATGGGCATGCATTTGGATTCTTCTTTACTAAATACATTGAGGAACTTGTGATATTGTTTTGGTACTTTTTCTGTGAGGCCTTCTTCAATGGTTTGTACTGGAACCCACTGCTTTTTTTGATTAGCTTTGCAGTGTTTGGTGCATCTGTTGAAGGTTACAGTTTTTACCACCCAATCAATGAGTGGATTGTGTCAGTAAAACCAATCATACCCTAGGATCACCCCATGGGACCCTAGGGTTGTGACTAGCACATCTATACCTTCAGCATGTCCATTATAAGATAAAACTATGAAAACATACTTGTGGATCATCCCATGTTTGGAAGATGATCCATCCGCATTGGTGATGTTCATTGGATTGGAGAGGGGATAGGTTGTGATACCCATCTCCATTATCCAGTGTTTATCGACAAAGGTTTAAATTGCTCTGGAGTCAAGGAGTGACGATGTTGTTTGGAAGGTGCAGTTTCCCTTTTTGTCCTGAAAGTAAATGTCAGTATTGATATCAAACTCACCTCCTTGAGAGGCATCGGGTTCCTGATGTGAAAAAGAAGACTGGGGGGATTTGTATGAAGAAATTTGAGATGATCATTCATTCAATTGGGAATTAAGTGCACTATTATGTTCCAGTGCTGCGCTCAATTGAGACACCCTTTCGGAAGTAAGTCCATATACAAAATTGTTCAAAGAGATTTTGTCATTCCCTTCAGCCCTAGGGGCTATATCATGGGATTTCGACATTTCCTCAATGTCCATCTCCCCTTCGATAGGTAAAACAGAAAAATGATTAGAAGAAAAAGGAATTGACGAAAGAAAACTATTGTCTTTAGCTGAATAGGTACCCCCTGGATCTATTTGGCTCACTCTTTTCCCTTAAGTTCTTTGGCAGTGAGATGCCTTGCTTGTGTTGTGAAAAGATCAAAGTAGTAGGCCTGTGCCTCTTTGTTTTGCCATTCTGGGATAGATGAAGCACAGGAGTGAGAGGAGGAGGAGAAGGAGTTGTTGGCCACAATGAAGGCAATGGCCATAGAGGGTGCAAGCGGGATCTCGCAATTTTGACAAGGAGGATATGTCATTTTTCTGGTCATGGGGTCGAACACAGGATGCTGTCTTGGTTTTCTCGGTTCTTTGCAGTTCTGAGAAATGTGGCCCTTTTTACCACAGTTGTAACAGTCCCAATTGTCGACTCAGGGTGGATTTTGGACAGCACGGATATCCTATATTGGTGCCCCTTGGCTGGGCTGGGTACTGACCGCTGTAAACTGAGGTTCTGATCGATACTGATTACGAGAAATGAAGCCTGATTTGCTCTGTTCCAACCAAATGCGACGGAAGAGTTTTCTGACCTCAATGGCTGTATCTTCCCAAGTCTCAAGATCTTCTTTGATGATGGGGCAACATAGACATACTTGGAGGTAGATGTTGTAATCAATACTCTCCTTGTACAGTTGGAGAGTGATGCCAGGTTCCATTTCCACATCGATTGTTACAGGTTGTACCCTGGACCTATCCTTTGCACATACACTCTTCTTATTTAACCTTTACCTTACCCTTTTCCCAGTGGCACATGACCGTGGGAACATAGCACGTGACCGTGAGAGATGTCACATGACAGATCTCTATCTCCGAACCATCAGATCTGGGGGATCTCAATGCCATCACCTCGAGGCTAGGCCTTCTACTTCTATTTCATTTCCGTTCCATGCCTTAGCCTCATTGCGCACTTCTCTTCCATTCCTCGTTCTCATGTATTCCCACTCCACACCTCGTATTGTCCTCATGGTCGACATGTGTTCTCCTCATGGACTATTAGTTAGTGAGCATTCCTACGTATTTAAACCCTTTGACTCAGTAGCTAGAACTCCCAGTTCTGTCAACTTTCGTCTTAGGGATTCAATCCTATCCATTGTCTACTCTCGTCGCGAATCCCTTCGGTTGGTCTGCAAATCTAACTATGGAACCACTCCGTCGTATCAACATTCTCTCATCGTCGCGAGCCTGCTCCTCAACTCAACCTCCATTGAGTCCTCCATATTCCGTCACTACTGTGCTCACACTAGTTGTTCCATAACATCAATTTGCAACAGGTTGAACTGCTGCATGTACACTTCTATGGGGAGAGATCCTTGTCAGAGTGCTACTAACTTTTTGTAAGCCTCTACTTTCAATATGTTGATGTAGAAGTGCTTCTTGATGTGCTCTTTGAGCACCTTCCACATAGGCCACAGTCCTTTGATGGGATACTGTTCAATAGTGACATGAGCGAAGTTGGCTGCTCGTCCGTTCATGCAGAGAAGTACCACGACTGTTCTTTGATGGTCATCCAAATTCGGTTGGCAGTTGACCCATGCACCTATTTTGGTCCACCAGATGCAGAATTTGTTTCGATTGCTATCCCAGGTGCCAGGATCAGCAAAGGCCTTGTATGCATTAGAGGAGAAGGAGGAAGAGGTTGATTGGTTCTGTATGAGGGTTTGCATGGCCGCAGCTATGAGCGTCATTTGTTTAGATAAGTCATCCCATAACTGGTTGCCTGATATCCTTACTGTCTACTATCTTCCAAATAGACTCTGGGGATTAGAGGTAATGCTGGTTTGGGTGAAGAGTGGTGCAGGGTCGAAGGATGGAGTGGTTGGGAATGCCAAGGTCCCAGAGATGGTGGTATTGGGTGTGAATGTAGCAGGTCTTGTTTGTACACATGGTGGGTACAGATCTTCTTGCACCTTAGGAAAAGGCTGTTGGTTCCCTCTGGTTTGGGAGTTGCATTGTTGGGGTCAATAGATGGAGCGGGGGATGGAGTTTGGGGCCTTTGAATGTTAAGGCAGTAAAATGCTAGAGCAGCTGCTTCTCTCTGTACTTTGATGCAGGCCAGCCACTTAGTTCTGGACATAAATGAAAATGAAAGAGAAATGCAGCAGGGGTTCAGCTTTCTACAGTCTTAATCAAGTGTTGCCAGCTGTAACAAGGATTTGCTCTATGAGGAACATGGAGACAAGAAGACTTGTTGATGGTGTTGATGTCAACAATGATGATGAGGACAAGCTGAAAGATCAGTATTATGACAGAGACAAGATGATAGAGCATATACAATGGTCCCTTGACAGAGGACTAGGCTGGCAGAGGAGAGAGGAGCAGTAACACTGAGTTGCAGGCCAGAAGAGGTGGATGGAACAAAGTGATTAAGACTAAGGTACGAAGGAATTACAGAAAGGGTTTATATACAACTACTGAGTATCTTAGGGCAGGCATCGGAGTCTGAATTAGTTAAGGGCAGGTAAAGGGCATGGAATGCAATGGAATGTTCAAGAAGGAAAGAAGTAAACGGAAGTAAACATAAGAGAAGGATAAGGGATATGAGGTATGATATCATCAATGATGTCATAGGGCTAGCCTCGTGTCATATAAAGATTTCCTGTGATCATGTGCACTGGTCACATGACTTGGAAAAGAGAAATCAACTAAGTAAAATGGTGCTCAGTGATGCATGCATATGAGTGAAGGTGGAAGTGAAAAATAGGGCATACGCATGTCCGAACTATAACACCTAATCTATAAACCAGGCAACATGAATGGACATGTCAATGCTCTTTCGCATCACCCAGATCACGGTGATGCAGTCAATAATTTAAACGAAAATATTACAGTATTCCCTTCCACCATTCTACGCTCCTCTAATTTATCTATCCCCATCACACTTACCTCCCCAGATGCAGGACTCCCTACCAAGGGTTCCTCAGCAGTGGCAGGTTTTGACCTGTACTCTACTGGCAATTTTGATATCCTCGCCCACGATCAACTCCTCTTGCCCACCCATGTCAAAATTCAACTCCCCCTTGGTACCTATGGCAGGATTGCCCTGCATTCATGTTATAGTTCAGACACACGTACACCCTATTTTTCACTTTACTCTTCACTCATATGCTTGCATCACTGAGCACCGTTTACTTAGTCAATTTCTTTCTCCAAAGTCATGTGACCTAGTGCACATGACCGCGGGAACATTCACGTGACGCGAGGCCAGACTTATGATGTCCTCAATGACATCATACCTCGTGTTCCCTTATCTTTTCCCATGTTCAGTTCTGTCATTCTTCTTTTGTTCCAGAATATTCTTCATCCTCTTATCTTTACCTACCCTAAAGCTAATTCAGACTCAGACACCTGCCCTAAGGTAGTTGATCATCGTATATATACCTTCCCTGTAATTCCCTCCTACCTTAGTCCTATTCACTTCGTTCCACCCACCTCACCAGGTGTTTGCAACTTAGTGGTACCACTCTCCACTTCTTCGCCAGCCTAGCCCTCTGCAAAGGGGCCACTATATGTTGTATCGCATCGTCTCTATCACCGTTCCAATCTTCAACCTTGTCCTCGTCATCCTTGTTGACGCCGACACCAAATCTCATTGCCTTCTTGTCTCTGTATTCCTTGTCGAGCTCGTTGTTGTTGCAGCCTGTAACAATTCAGGCCTCGCCTTCAAACATAAAATCAATGTCATGGCCAGAGTCATTGATGCTAATTATAGGAGAGAAATCAGAGTTATCCTGTTCAACCATGCAGACACACCATTCCATATATCTAAGCATGACTGCATCGCGCAACTAATTATTGAAAAAATAGAAAACCCAACACTCATAGAAGAAACAACATTGGATGAAACAAAACAAAATGACAAAGGTTTTGGTTCCACAGGAGTCAAAGCCATGGCATCTACTTCTCTTCATTCTAACTTCAAAACAAGACTGATGTTTGAATCTGAACAATTAGGTGTTGATGCTGTTAACAAATATGAGTACTATGCTCAGGACAAACTTTTCCGATCTTCGAATGGCATAGTTTTTATGCCACCTTCTCTACAAAATGAACTTATTTCTCTCTTTCATGATTCTCCTATGGCAGGCCACCCTAGTCAAGACCATACCATTAGTGCTATAAAACAATTTTATTGGTGGCCCGGCGCAGCCAAAGATATCACACTATACATAGAACACTGCCAGGTGTGCTCCCTCATGAAGGGTTCATCAAAGCCACCAGCAGGAAAATTAATTCTGCTCCCCATTTCTACTGGCCCTTGGGTTGACATATCTATCGATTTCATGACAGGTTTTCCCACCTCTAAAGGGTACGATGCCATTGGTGTCATAGTTGATCATTTCTCCAATGAAATCATTCTCTTTCCATGTACTAAAACAACTTCTTCCACCGATCTGGCCCTTTGATTTAGAGATCATATTTGGTGCACACACGGACTACCTAACACTGTTGTTTCAGACAGGGGACCACAATTCATGTTGGAGTTCACAAAAGAACTCTGTAAAGTTCTAGGGATCCACCAAAAGTTGTCAACAGCATATCATCCGCAGATGGTCGGACAAACAGAACGAATCAACCATAAGGTACTGGCCTACCTCAGAGCATATGTTGCAAAACAACAAGACTCTTGGAGTGATTGGCCCAAAATGGTGCAATTCATACATAACTCTTTCCTTACCACTGCCACTGGCGCCACCCCCTTCAAAGTAACTTGTAATTATCAACCACAACAAGGAGTTGAACCCTCCTCCTCCACTACCCCTGGGGGGTTGCTCACTTCATCTATGGCAAAATCACACAATGAAATTGCCACTACACTCACTAAGTCTAGAGACTGGATGATGCAAAACCAAGAGTCTAAATGTTCACTCACTCCATCGTATGCTGTCGGTGACCTGGTCTGGTTATCGACTGACCACCTCACACTCCCATACCCTGCATGTAAATTAACACAGAAGTTCATCGGTCCATACCATATCACAGCCATACTCCCTAATGCTGTCACTCTCCACCTCCCTTCCTCCATCTCCATCCATCCTATGGTTAACATTTCCTGTGTAAAACCTTATAAAGCCCTACTGGCTGGCCAGCCCGTATTTAAACCTGACGCTATTACAGTCACAGAAGATCATCATGAAGAATACAAAGTAGACTTCATTGCCACCAGCAGACTTTCGCAAGGAAAACTACAGTACCTCATCCACTGGAAGGGATGGGATGAGGTGGATCGCACCTGGGAACCTGCAGATAATCTAAAACATGCACAGGATGCTATCAATGACTTCCATCACTCTCATCCCTCAGCCCCTATGCCCCATTTGGGGTATCTCTGACACACAATTCCTATCCCTGTTCTCTCCTTTTGGCCCCTTCTATACTGAATTCACAGACTCATGGCTAGACCTTGAATCTGGCGAATGGGGGGTAGTGTTATAGTTCAGGCATGCATACGCCCTATTTTTCACTTTATCCTTCACTCATATGCCTGGCATCACTAAGCACCATTTTACTTAGTCAATTTCTCTTTCCAAGGTCATGTGACCAGAGCATGTGACTGCGGGAACCTTCACATGACACAAGGCTAGCCTTATGACATTATCGATGATATCATACCTTGTGTCCCTTATCTTTCTCTCACATTTACTTCCGTCCACTTCTTTTCTTGAACATTCCATCACATTCCATGCCCTTTACCTGCCCTCAACTAATTCAGACTCAGATGCTTGCCCTAAGGTACTCAGTAGTCATATATAAACCCGTCCTGTAATTCCTTTGTATCTTAGTCTTAATCACTTCGTTCCACCCACCTCTTCTGGTGCCTGCAACTCAGTGTTACCATTCCTCTCCTCTTTGCCAGCCTAGTCCTCTGTAAAGGGACCATTGTATGCTCTATTGTCTTGTTGCTGTTGCTGTACCAATATTCCAGCTCGTCCTTGTCATTCTCGTCGACATCAACACCATCACTTGTCACCTCCTCATCTCTGTATTCCTCGTGGAGCAGATTCTCGTTGCAGCCCACAACAGATCTCGATAGATGCACCTTGCCAGATGGTGAGAGTGTTGGCGATGGTGGGTTGGTGGAGACAAGCTTGAAGGTAGATGTTGTAGTCAATGCTTTCCTTGTAGAGTTGTAATGTGATACCAGGTTCCAACTCTGTGTCGATCTGCAGGAGGTTAAATTGTTGCATATACACCTCTATGGGGAGGGTCCCTTGTTGCAACACAACCAACTTCTTGTAAGCTTCAACTTTGAGCATGTCGATCTAGAAGTGATCTTCAATGTGCTCTTTCAACATCTTCCACAAGGGCCAAAGTCCCTTTTTATTGGGATACTGCTCGATCGTGACATGAGTGAAATCGGCGGCTCTTTTATTCATCTGCAAAAGTACTGCCATGGTTCTCTGGTGGTCATCCAGATTGGGTTGACAGTCAACCCAAGCACCTATTTTAGTCCACCAGATGCAGAATGTATTTCAATTGCTGTCCCAGGTGCCAGGATTAGCAAAAGCCTTGTATGCATTAGATGAAGTGGGGGTGGTGGCGATGTTTGCTTGATGTTGGATAAGGTCCTGCATGGCTATGGCCATGAGGGCCATTTGTTTTAAGAGGTCATCCCAGAGCTGATTGCCCAACATCCTTACTGATTGTTATCTTCCAAACAACCTTTGGGGATTAAAGGTATTGTGCTGGTTTGACTAGTTGAGATCATGGTTGAAGTACACGTGCTTCGTTGGGGTATTTGTCAAGTGGACGAATGTATTTAGGGTGTCTGGCTTTCTTTACTTGTGGGACATGCTTTTGTTGAAGGAAGAGTCTATTCATGCCTTCTGGTTTGGGGATGTGGTTGTTTGGATCTATGGATGGTGCTGGAAATGGGGTTCTTTGTACGTTTAGTCAGTAAAAGGCTAAGGTGGCAGCTTCTCTGCAAACTTCAATCCATTCAAGCCATTTAGTATGAGACATGCAACAGGGAATGGGAATGCAACAGGGTTCAGCTTCTAAGAGTCCTATTCAAGTGTTGCCGACTGCAATGACAGGTTGGACAAGAAAGACTGAGACGAGGAGGCAGCAACTGATGGTGTCAATGTCAATGAGGATAACAAGAACGAGGTTGAAGATGGGGACAGTGACCAAGACAAGACAATATAGCATACAAGTGACCCTGAACAGAGGGCTAAGCTGGTAAGGAGAAGGAGGAGTGGTTCCACTGAGTTGCAGGCACTGTGAGATGGTAAGTGGAACAAAGTGAATAGGACTAAAGTACAAGGGAATTACAAGGAGGGTTTATATAGTAAGACTGAGTACTTTAGGGCAAGCATCTGAGTCTGAATTAGTTAAGGGTAGGCATAAGAAGTGGAATGTTGTAGAATGTCATGGAAGAAAAGAAGTGAGATGGAAATAGGCATATGAAGAAGATAAAGGGCATGAGGCATGACATCATCTATGATGTCATGAGTCTGGCCTCAAGTCACCTGACAATTCCCATGGTCACATGCACTGGTCACAATACTTTGGAAAAGAGAAGTTACTAAGGTAAATGTTGCTCAGTGATGCCATGCATATGAGCGAAGATAAAAGAAATAAAATAAGGGTGTATGTGTGCCCGAACTATAACATTACCAGGAGTTCCAAATCAACAACAATGAGCATTGATATCAAGACTTCATGTCTGAAGATTGGGCATGGCTGCACATGATAAGCTGATCTCAAGTTTATACTACACTTAACTCAGCACCTTAAAAGCTATTACTAGGATAAAATCACTAAAGATCCAACAACACATGAATCAACTTTCATTCTGGTGATTCTGGGAAGTGACAAGACTACCATGTCTGTTGCAACCAGCAACAATGAGTATTACCCACTCTATATGTCAATTGGCAACATCCATAACACTGTCCACCATGGACATCAAGATGCTGTTGTCATTATTAGATTTCTTGCTATTCCAAAAAGTGAGTTGTATCATTAAACACCTGTACATGAATATTGCACTGATCTTTTTTATTCAGCAACAAGGAAACATTCCTCAGATGACAATTTCCGAATGTTCTGCTGTCAGCTGTTTCACAACTCATTGTCTGCAATCCTCCAAAGCCTGAAACTAGTGATAGTAACACCTGAGGTTGTTCACTATGGCAATGGACATTTTTGAAGGACAATATATGGGCTTGGTCCATATATAGCTGACTATAGGGAGCAGGTACTGCTGGCCTGCATTGTTCATCACTGGTGTGCACAGTAAGTCTACTCTACTATTCAAACTTTGGGCAGTGGATGCTAGCATTAACAATGCTCATCATAGCTATACTGCAACACACAGTACACTTGATTCAGACCCAGATACTATAAACCACTGTCAGCAGTTGACTGAGACATTATTTCACAATGCTACATTGAATCAAATGTGGAATGAATTTGGCATTATCAGCAACCTTGTTGTATGTATCCTCCATTCTCTATTTAATTTGTAATTTATTTTTCTTTCTTTCTAGCCATTCACAAACGACTTCCCTCATGCTGACATACATGAACTCATCACCTCAGATTTACTCCACAAGCTCATCAAGGGAACATTTAAAGATCATTTGGTAGATTGGATGAAGAAGTTCATTCTACAAACATTGGGATTGACATAACATGCAGAGCACATTATGGATGACATTGATAAATGGTATGTGTCATTACTTTACTTTCTGCTGTTTATCACTAAACATTCCACAATAGTATTGCTGTTATAGCACCTTTTGCTGGTCTCCATCGCTTCCCACAGGGCCAGGGATTCAAACAGTGGACTGGTGACGATTATAAGGCACTAATGAAGGTCTGTCCACCCTACTTATTTTTTTCTTTCTTATTTCTCATCACAAAATCCATAGGTTTATATTGCAGCAATAGAAGGCTATATTGCAGATGACATTGTACACACTTTGCATGCATTCATAGAATTTTGTTATCTCATCCATTGAAATGTCATCACTGACTCCGCACTTGATAGCATCAGTAATGCAACTGAATGCTTCTACCATTACCAGGAGGTCTTCAAGAGTACTGGCATCATCTCAACATTTTCACTACCTCGCCAGCATTCTATAAAGCACTACCCTGAGCTAATCTAGCTCTTTGGTGCACCAAATAGACTCTGCTCATCAATAACAGAGAATAAGCACATCACCACAGTGAAGAAACCATACTACTGGTCAAACAAGTACAAGGCTCTTGGTCAGATACTCATTGTCAATCAGCGACTTGCCAAACTCTCCACTGCACAGACCAACTTTTCTAGTCATGGCATGCTCAATAGGACATGCCTATCAAGTGCCCTCAACTTAATAGGTGTTGTGGACTGCAACAGGAATCTGCTCCACAAGGAACACAGAGATGAGGAGATGGTAGGTAA
>QFEQ01000066.1:20686-31155 GCA_003316335.1 Hemileccinum impolitum
ATTTTTCACTTTAACTCTTCGCTCATATGCATGCATCACTGAGCACCATTTACTTAGTTGAATTCTCTTTCCAAAGTCACATGACCAGGTGCATGTGACCGTGGGAACATTCATGTGACTCGAGGCTAGACCTATGATGTCATTTGTGACATCATACCTCGTGCTCCCTTATCGCTTCACATGTTCATTCCCACTGTTCTTCTTTTGTTCCAGAACATTCCTCATTCTCTTATCTTTACCTACCCTAAAGCTAATTCGAACTCAGACGCCTGCCCTAAGGTAGTCAGTCATTGTATATATACCTTCCCTGTAATTCCTTTCTACCTTAGTCCTAATCACTTCGTTCCACCCACCTCACTAGGTTCCTGCAACTCAGTGGTACTACTCCTCTTCTCTCTGCCAGCCTAGCCCTCTGTCAAGGGGCAACTGTATGCTATATCATATTGTCTTCATCGCCGTTCCCATCTTCAATCTCATTCTCATCGTTCTCGTCAACATCAACATCATCTCTCACCGACTCCTTGTATCCGTTTTCCTCGTAATGGTTGCAGTCTGTAACACTTTCCTTTGCCCATATGGGCTCTCTGTTCCCAATTAAGGGAGATGGTGGCAATTATTTGATTGACCATTGGAGTGACAATCACTCCAGTTGCATCTTTTGATTGGACAAGGAGTTGGGTGATGACGCCCATGGAAGCAGGGAGATTGTACAACAAGATCATTGCCTGTAGGTTTGTGGGTATTGGGTAGGAGGCAGTGGCAAGACAAGTGAAGAGGGTTTGTAGTTTGGCAAACACCAGTGCTGGATTGGTATTGCCAGAAATGCTCATATCCATGACTGATTTGAAGTCTGCAAAGACTTGTGGGAGTCCTTACTTTCCATAGTCATCATTAATTGCTTTGAGAAGGTCCTTGGCATGGAGGTAAGTTTGGTATTTGTAGAGCAACATGGGCAAGAGGGTTTGACAAATGATGCCAACAATTTTTGTGTCCACTTCAGTCCACTTGTAGTAGAATTGTATTTCTGCCATATCACTGGTGGAAGTGAGGGTAGGACAGTTGATATACTTGATCCAGGTTCTGCTGCTCACCAGGATGGCACTTTCCATCTTGGGCCACCAAGTTGTGTAGTTTGCACCAGTGAAGGCAGGGATTTGAGCATGAGAGGAGGTTGAAGATGACATCTAAGATTGAGAAGGTGTCAGTAAAAACTGTCAAAGGTTTCCCATAGAGTGTAGCTGCCCTGAGGCACTTTACTATGTGAAAATTTCTGCTGTAATGCTTGGGTGCAGTAATGCAGCCTTTGCATAGCAAAATGTTTTCTCTGATCATAGCAAGATAGTTTCCTTGTCATATTGTGCCAGGTTTGGCCTGAATATGGTTCAGTTACTGTCACTGATCATCACTTTGCAGCATTGGATGTGGCTGTTAGGCGCTTCCTTTGCACTCAGTGGGGACCTGTTGAAACACTACTTATACAGAGGCATTGATCACTTACTTTATTAGAGAGGTGGTTGAGGTTGTTGAGGCTGGTAGTGATAATGGATGATTGAGATCAAGAGTGTATTTGAACTCAGACATTGAGTTTGAATCTTATATATGTCACAAATAATCCTAATATGGAAATATAGGATAAGCTACATTATGCTAATATAAGAGTGGGGCTTAGACCACCATATCCAGTGTTCAACATGTACTTCTATAGATTATGAGCTCTATGCTCTAATTGTGAAAGAAACTCAAATGATGTGCATATATTCACCATAATGAGTACTACAATATCTGAGGAGATCACACTACTAAAGCTTGATGTGTCTGGTAAGGAGTGGGCCACTTGGAAGGTCCGACTCCAGGTCATTGTGGCCAGTTGAGGACATAGTGGGTATCTCAATGGCATGATGCTGAAACCTAAAGACTCTGTGGCCAGGGAACTGGAGTGGTGGATGGTGAAGTCTCCAGAAAAGGTGAAAGTGGTCACAGATTATACCAAGGAACTGACAACTTGGACCAAGAAGGACATGAAAGTCCAGCATATGTTATAGTTCGGGCCATGTATGCCCTTATTTATTTCTTTTCCTTCACTCATATACATCGTATCACTGAGCAACATTTACTTAGCACTTTCTTCTTTCCAAGATCATGTGACTTGATGCACGTGATCGTAGGAACTGGCATGTAACATCATTGATGATGTCATACCTCATGCTCTTTATCTTTCTCTCATGGTTATTACCGTTTGCTTCCTTCCTTCTCGAACATTCCATCGCATTCCATGTTCATTATCTGCCCTTAACTAATTCAGACTCAGATGCCTGCCCTAAGGTACTCAGTCATAGTATATAAACCCTCCCTGTAATTCCTTCATACCTTAGTCCTATTCACTTCATTCCACCCACCACTCAGTGCCTGCAACTCAGTGATACCACTTGTCTTCATCTTGCCAGCCTAGCCCTCTGCTCAGGGCCACTATATGTTATATTGTCTCATCTCAGTCGCCATCCCCATCTTTGGCCTTGTACTCGTCATCCTCATTGACATCAACACTGCTAGTCACCGTCTCCTCATCTCTGTCTTTCTTGTCCAAGCCATTGTTGCAGTCCACAACAGCATATAATTGCCATCACACTTCCTAACTCTCTCTTTATCTGTCTGGTCAACAAAACCTGTGCTTCCAAGTACTTTATGACATTGAGCACTCTCTTCAAGTGGCACTCTGTCATAGTTGGCACAAAGAAACACCAACTGCTAGATGAGTTGAAACTGAAGGAAGGTGGTGATGTATGTGTGCATATAGACAAGATCATAGCATCCCATGAGGAGCTCGCATTGATTGGACAACCAGTGTCCAATACCAATCTCTTCAACATCATATACAGTGGCTCAAAAAACTGTCCCAATATTTGCATTCTTTTTACTAAATGCAGTAAAGCACAATGACCACTAAGCTTTACCCAAATATGTAAGTGTATGAAATATAGTACCCTTGGCTGTCTATTGAGTGAGGTTATAAAGGATTCAGAGATGATCTGATGAAATGGCAGTCATTTCAAAATCATCACCCATTGGAACAGTTTTTTGACTTTATACAAATCTAGGTATCTAGTACTTGGTACATATGACCTCCTTTGGCCTTGATAACTGCTCCAATCCTTCTAGGCATGCTTTTAATCCAATTTTGACACTCTTCTACAGAAATATTCCCCCACTCCTTTACTAGCCTTTCCCATACAGTGACTCCAAAAACCATTACAATGTTTGGTACTTTTTTAGTGTAGCTAAAATAACATTGGATAGCGTGGGAGTCCTGCTTAGCTATAGTGAGGTCGTTGAAAGGATAGGCCCCTGGCTACAGGATGGTCTCTGGGTCATGTGATTTGGACCAAGGGGTGTGATGATATGAATATTTTAAAACAGATATATCATTATAACACTTTTTGTACTTTTGAGATGGACAGTATAAACCTACTCAAATGGTAGGATATTTGCTGTTGTTTGGCACTACAAATAAACATACACATATAAATATGATGTCTGAGTTTAAAATAGTTCCCACACTTCTTGATTCTCAACTATTATCATCATGAGATTCCTCTTCATTACTCAGAAAAACACTATTCTTTCTCAGCTTGATACTGGTCACTCAGTCTGCTCTATTTCATCCTCCACTGGTGTTAGCACTGCTACCATCTCCAGACTTTGTTCCAAAGAGCATTCAGACTTGCAAAAATCTATTGGAGACTATCCATCCAAGCTTTCCTCTTCCAATAATCACCATGCCATTTATCTTATCTCATCCTAGAAGGCTGAGAATGCTGTCCATGTGACCAAAACACTCTCTGGAATCATCAATCAATCTCTTCATCCCAATACTATTTGCCTCCACTTAAAAAAGTCTAGTATGAAGGCTGTAGTCGGGTCCAAACGCCCTCTACTCTTAGCCAAACATCATAAGGCTTGTTTAGACTTTGCCTATGCCCATAAGGATTGGACTGTGGATGATTGGAAGAGGGTAGTATGGTCTGATAAGACCAAAATCAATCATCTAGGGTCAGATGGATGTAAATGGGTATGGAAAAAGTCAGATGAGGGGCTTAGTGACAGGTTGGTAGAAGTAACTGTCAAGTTAGGGGGGTGCTTCTGTAATGATGTGAGGTTGTATGACTTGGCAGGGAGTTGGATTTACCACCAAGATTGATGGTAGGATGGATGGGGATCTCTACCTTCAAATTTTGAAGGATGAACTCCAGAAAACCCTCAACTATTATGGTCTCAATCTTCCAAATATCATCTTCTAGCAAGATAATGATCCAAAGCACACTTGCAAAAAGGTCAAGAAATGGCTAGAGGAGCAGGAGTTTAGGACTATGGTCTGGCCTGCATAGTCTCCAGATCTTAATCCCATTGAATATGCTTGGAGCTACCTCAAAAGACTTGCAGAGCATGAACATTCTCCTAAGGGTATTTTGGAGTTATGGGAGAGAATTCAAGTGGAGTGGGAGAAGATACCAATGGAGGAGTGTCAGAAGTTGATTAAGAGTATGCCTTGAAGGATTCAGGCAGTGATTAGAGCCAAAGGAGAATATACCAAGTACTGATTTTGTACAAATATCCTAGTCTATACCAAAAGTACAAAAAGTGTTACAATGACATGTCTGTTTTAAAATATTCATATCGTCACACCCCTTGGGCCAAATCACATGACCCAGAGACCATCCTGTAGCCAGGGGCCTATTCTTCCCATGACCCCACTATAGCTAAGCAGGACTCCCATGCTAACAAATGTTATTTTAGCTACACTAAAAAAGTACCAAACATTGTAACAGTTTTTGGAGTCACTGTAGTTGATAAACTCCTTTAAGAGCACTTTCATAAGCTGAAAGATGTCTCTTGAGGTGATTCCAAGTATGTTCAATGGTATTAAGGTCTGGAGACTGTGTAGGCCAATCCAAAAGCCTAATCCCTTGCTCTTCAAACCAAGTCTGAGCTTTTCTAGAGGTGTGCTTGGGATCATTATCTTGTTGAAAGATAATGTTATCTTCTGGAATTCCAGATTCCTTCATACTTTCCAATAACCCCTACTCCAAGATTGTCACATACTGTTTAGCATCTATCCATCCCTCCACCTCACTCAAAACTCCCACCCCATTCCATCCTATACATCCCCATACCATCAATGAACCTCCTCCATGTTTAATTGTACCTTTAACCTTTCTAGCAATCAACCCTTCACCAGCCTTTTTCCACACATACTCTTGTCCATTGTTATGCTTCATCCTTGGTGGGACTAATGTAGACCTTCAGAGTGCTATGTAGTTAAATCAAGTGTGATAGGGAACAGGGATACTCATGTCAGTATTGCCAATAAGCAGAGGTCTGATTGATGAAGGTTGGGGGTGGACAATGAGGATAAGGAAGGTCAACAGCATCCACTCAGTGGTAGAACAAAGACTGATGTGGGGATCACACAAAGTAAGGTCACAAACAAGATGAATTACCAGAAAGAAGGTAGAACAAAGCTAAGGTACATGAGTGAGGGTTATACATCTTATATACTACAGGTGACTGGTTAAGGGCAGGTCAGCTAAGTATGAATGTGAAATGAGTCATGGTGAGCAAGAAATGCCATTGGGCAAAGAAGCTTGACATGTGAAATGAGAATATAAGCAATAATAAGTAAGTGATCAGTAATGATGGATACTCAGTAATTGTGAATGACAAAGAGGAATGGCACAATGACACATGCATGAGAAATGTGTATTCCTATGGGAATAACCATGAAAGAGTAGGGTTGGACCTACAATTAAGTGAGTTAAACAAGAAAGAAAAGAGAATCATAATATTCATCTGACCCAATCCTATTAATCTTAGTCTCATCTGACCATATTACCCTCTTCCAATCCTCTACAGTCCAATGTTGATACTTGAGAGCAAAGGCCAATCTTCTTTTCTTATGACTCTTAGAAAGAAGAGGTTTTTTCTTTTATCACAGCTTTTAAAGAGGCCTTCTTGAGGGTATTTCTGACTGTCTGAGGGGAGACAGGAGTATCAAGGATAGTATTGACGAATTTGGTGGCCTGAATAGCATTTTTGGCCTTGCCAGTAATAATTTGTTGAACAATAGCCCTTTTGTTCATAGATGAAAGTTTTAAAGGACATCCACCAAGATGTCTAGTCTTATCTGGCTGGATTTCCTGAAGAATCCTAGACACTGTAGACTTGCCTAGATCAGTTTGGGAGGCTATCTTCCTAGAGAAAAGACCAAGAGAAAAGAGAGAGATGATGTTGTTCCTTTAAGAGCTAGAGATGGTTTTCATACTGATGGTGGCAAAGTAATCATACAATGATAGGGTTTATATAGTGTTGGCTGATGACAGTTACATAAAGATGACATAATAGAACCATTATCAAATTTATGTAAGTACTTTACAGCATACCAGGGTCTAATATATGTAATCAAAACTTAAAGTCAAAAAACTGTCCTAATGTGTGATGAATTTAGAATGACTGCCATTTCATCAAGTCTGGTCCAACTCCTTTGACCCTTGACCCAATAGAAAGCTGAGAGTAAGTACTATATTCCATACACTTACATATCTGGGTAAATGTTAGTGGTCATTGTGCTTTATTGTATTTAGTGAAAAATATGCAAACATTGGGACAGTTTTTTGAGCCACTGTAAGGTTACTATCATCATCTCTATCATATGGTAAATGTTTTGGATCACCTAAATCTTGATCTTTGATCAGTATGTGACCTTCATACATTGCATGAGTTGTAGGTATGAAGTCTCTACTATAAATCAATGATGGGGTAGAGTTTTGAAACTCTTGAGTCATGGTATAAGGTATAAGTGGATCTGGGAAGTGTGTTTCCATAGAGTTAAAATGAGATATACCCAACAAAAGGTTTCCTAGAGGAATCACTACTTTCTTTTTCTTCCTTCCTTTTATTGGAAGTATTGGCTCAATGGTAGATGTTATCTCCATTGGTAGCTCTTATCTCTGAGATGGTCCTACTCCTTCTTGTGAGACATTAAAGAGGGAAGGAGGAGCAGTGATGAAAGAACAAAGCAATATCCATACCTGTATCCTGTTCTGGTTGAGAAGTTCCTATAATATCCACTTCTAGTGTCTTCCATTGATTGGGGTTTACTTGTTCAACATCAATCGCATATTTGAAAAGATGATCCTGTAGAGCAGGATTGTTGTAGTTTGGTTCCTCATATGCTCTCTATTTATTTTTCTTCACTTTCACTCATATGCTATGCATCACTGAGCACTGTTTTACCTTAGTATTTCTTTCTTTCCAGAGTCACATGACGAAGTGCATGTGACCATGGGAACTGGCACATGACTGGAGGCTAGACTTATAACATCACTGGTGATGTCATACCTTGTGGTCCTTATCTTTCTCTCACAGTTATTACTATTTCTTCTTCATTGTTCCATCCCATTCTATTTCTCACATTTGCCCTAAACTATTTCATACTCAGAACCCTGCCCTAAGGTACTCATCTGTTGCCAGTTGCAATGACAACTTGGACTAAAAAGACAGAGATGAGGAGGCGGTGACTAATGGTGTCGACATTGACAAGAATAACAATGACAAGGTTGAAGATTGGAATGGCAACTGAGATGATACAATATAACATATGAGTGGCCCCAAGCAGAGGGCTAAGCTGGCAAGGAAAAGAGGAGTGGTTCCACTAAGTTGCAGGCATCATTGGAGGTGGGTGGAACAAAGTGAATAGGACTAAAGTATGAGGGAATTACAGGGAAGGTTTATATAGTAAGACCAAGTACTTTAGGGCAAGTATCTGAGTCTGAATTAGGTTTAGGGCAGGTGAAGATAAGAAATGGATAGAATGTTCTGGATGAAAAGAAGAAGAAGGAAATAAACATGAGGAAAAGATAATGAATATGAGGCATGACATCATAAATGATGTCATGGATCTAGCCTCAAGTCAGGTGAACATTCCCACGGTCACATGCACTAGGTCATGTGACTTTGAGAGTGTGAAATGACTAAGGTAGAACAGTGCTCAGTGATGTTACACATATGAGCAAAGGTAAAAGTGAAAAATAAGAGTGTACGTGTATCTGAACTATAACACTACCCCCCATTTGTCAGATTCAAGGTCCAACCGCAAGTCTGTGAATTCAGTATAGGAGGATCTGAAAGGAGAAAACAGGGAAATGAATTGCATGTCAGAGATATCCTGAATGGGGCATAGAGCGGATGGATGGGATTTGTAAAAGTCGTTGATAGTGTCCTGCACATGTTTTAGATTGGTTGCAGGTTCCCAGGTGTGATCCACCTCGTCCCATCCTTTCTAATGGATGAGGTATTGTAATTTTCCATGTGAAAGTCTACTGGTGACTATGAAATCGACCTTGTATTCTTTGTGCCAGTCCTCTGTGACCGTGATGGCATCTGGTTTAAATACAGGCTGGCCAGCCAGCGGGGCTTTATAAGGCTTAATGCAAGAAACATTAACCATCAGATGGATGGAAACAGAGGCAGGGAGGTGGAGAGTAATGGCATTAGGGAGGACAGCGGTGATACAGTACAGACCAATGAACTTTTGTGTTAATTTACGTGCAGGATAGGGAAGTGAGAGGTGGTCAGTAGACAACCAAACCAGGTCTCCGATGGCATAGGAGGGAGTGAGAGAACATTTAGATTCTTGGTTGTGAACCATCCGATCTCTGGATTTAGCGAGTGTGGTGGCTATTTCATTGTGCAACTTTGCCATTTTAGAGGCTAATGACCCCCCAGGGGTGGTAGAAGACGAGGGTTCAACCCCCAAGCATGGCTGATAGTTATGAGTGACTTGAAAAGGGGTTGCGCCAGTGGCGGTGATGAGGGAGGAGTTGTGCACGAACTGCACCATCTTTAGCCAATCACTCCAAGAGTCTTGTCATTTTGTGATGTATGCTCTGAGATATGCCAGTACCTTGCAATTGATCTGTTCTGTTTGTCTGTCTGTTTGTGGATGATATGCTGTCGACAATTTCTGTTGAATCCCTAGAACTTTACAGAGTTCTTTGGTGAACTCTGACATGAATTGTGGTCCCCTGTCTGAGACAATAGTGTTAGGGAGTCCATGGGTACATCATACATGGTCTCTAAATAAAAGTGCCAGATTGGCAGAAGAAGTTGTTTTAGTGCAAGGAAACAAAATGATTTCTTTTGAAAAGCGATCGACTACAATGCTGATAGCATCGTACCCATTAGAGGTGGGAAAACCTGTGACAAAATTGATAGATATATCTGCCCATGGGCCAGAAGGAATGGGAAGTGGCATTAACTTTCCTGCCAGTGGCTTTGATGAACCCTTTGTGAGGGAGCATATCTGGCAGTGTTCTACATAAGAAGATATGTCTTTGGCTGTGCCTGGCCACCAATAAAATTGTTTAATGGTGCTAATGGTATGGTCTCAATCGGGGTGGCCTGCTGTAGGAGAATCATGAAACAAAGAAATAAGTTCATTGTGAAGGGAAGGTAGCACAAAAACTATGCTGTTCGAAGATCTAAAGAGTTTGTCTTCAGCAAAATACTTGTATTTGTTGATGGTGTCAACACCTAATCATTCTGATTCTGTCATTAGTTTGGTTTCGAAGTTAGAATATAAGGAAGTGGAAGCCATTGCTTTGACTCCTGTCGAACCAAAACCTTTGTCATTTCATTCTGACTCTTCTAAAGTCGTTTCTTCAGTGACCATTGGGTTTTCTATTTTTTCAATAATTAGTTGTGCAATGTGGTCATGTTTAGATATATGGAATGATGTGTCAGCATGGTTGAACAGGATGACCCCAATTTCTTCCCTATAATTGGCATCAATGACTCCTGCCATGACATTGATTTTGTGCTTGAAGATGAGGCCTGAGCAGGGGGCAATCCTGCTGTAGATACCAAGGGGAAGTTGGATTTTGACATGGGTGGGGATAAGGAGTTAATCATGGGCAGAGATGTTGAAATCATTAGTAGAATACAGGTTGAAACCTGCCGCTGCTGAGGAGCCCTTGGTGGGGAGGCAAGTGTTAGGAGAGGTAAGTGACACAAGGATAGATAAATTAGAGGAACGCAAAACCATTGAAGGAAAGACTGTGATATTTTCATTTAAATTGTCGATGGCATTGCCATGATCCAGGTGACGAGAAAGAGCATTGGCACATCCATTTGTGTTGCTGGGCTTGTAGAGCAAAGTATAATTAAATTCTTGAAGTAACTCATGCCAGTGAGCCTGACATCCTGATAAAGTTTGTGGTTTTTTCCAGTACTCAAGATTTTTGTGATCTGTCCAGATCTCGAAGTCAGTCTTTCCTACCAGATAATACTTCCACTCCTCAAGAGTGCAGATGATAGCCAGCAATTCCTTGTTGTAGACAGGATAATTGTGTTTGGCAGAAGAAAAGGAATGCAAAAGAAAAGCACAAGGGTGCCATAAATTATCCTCCCCTTGAACT
>QFEQ01000628.1:0-25416 GCA_003316335.1 Hemileccinum impolitum
ACTTTCAATAGTTCAATGATCATTGGCACTGCCACCCGAGTTTATCACGTTTGAACTCCGCCTGAACCACCCGCCGAGTTGCCGGTGCTCTTGGTACTTACTTTCTCCAGTCTCTCCAAAAAGGCCGGGATGGTCTCGCGTTCGTTACTTTCGAGTAGGATTGCGAGCCATGTCCAACGACCAGCTCGTCGACATGTTCGGTTACTGACGTCCGCACCACCTTCAAAGCAGCCAGAACCACCGTCGAGCAAGGAGCAATCATGGCTGACACACAGAGTCAAAACCAATCCCGTCTTATACGCCGCCTTTCTTGGCTTTGCGCGCGCTCTTGGGTATGGCTCGCCCACACAACTCGCGAACAGACGCGCATTACACATGTATAACACCCTGTGCGCGACACGCGCCGACCAAGAAGCCACCTTTTGGGAAAAAGGTACCACTACCCGATTTCCGTTCCAACATCCTAGCTCATGCGGCATGATCTCTTAAGACTGTGCACTCCCTTCGACCTTTCAGTCCTGGTTCACCGTTACCAATCTGCACGTATGGCTCCTTACGGTCCGTTTACGGGCTCTTCCCGCACCCCAAGGATTGAACCATATACAAGGGTTGATAGATCACTTTTTCCAAGACGTCGAGGAGCGCGTCCGTGCCGTGCTCCAGCCTGGTGTTCTTCCACCTCGTTCAACATCTTCATCGTCCGAAACAAAACACCGACACGAATTCAGCAAATTCGTCTCCTCATATCCCAATAGCACCTTTTATACCTTTCCTTCTCCGGTACCGCCTCCTGACACGTTCCCATCCCCGGATGCGTACGTCAAGGCAGAAAAAAGAGCGAGAGCACCAGAGAAACTCGTGACGAGGCATATGAAGATATTTAAAGAGCAATGGGCGGGTCTAGGTATGAGTATGGATTTGGGACTCGTGAGAGGGGACGCAGAAATGGCAGCCGCAGTCTGGAGAAACCTATTGGGTGGAAGGGGTGCAAGAGGAATATCCCGTTCAAAGGTTGGTACAAACCAAAACGCGAGCCAGACCAAAGATACAAGTACATCAAAGTTCCGACGTTCCGTGAACCTCGTTGGAGGTCTCGTAGAAAACGTGGAGAAGATTGATGTCGATGTCGAGGAGACCAGAGACGACCTGAGTGGTGTGTACGACTTTGGAGCGAATGAGAGCGACCGGTGAGATTTCTCGGTCTAGTTCGTTTGCATTGTTTCATGACCCACTCATGACAGATACATTGCTTACCCGGAGCTCATGGAAACCCTCGTCGCTTACCTCAGGCGCGAAGCACGGCGGCTCGAGCGGATTCCTGACAATGTCGTCCTCGGACCACGGGTAGTAGGTAGGGAAGGCGAGGAAGTAAAGAAGCTTATGTGGGGAAAGGTGAGACCTTAGAGAGCCTTACGCAGGGGTAATTTTGATCTCTTCTGATTTACCATCAAAACGCACGTTATCCTTCATGCTGAATGCTCCAGTTGCCTTTGGACAAGTCTGAGTTGCAACCGTCATGGCACAAGTGACTTTGCCGCGTGATCAGCGGCGTTCATACTTCCAGGTTCAGATGGCGATCCAGGACATATGTTCTTTTGCGGCATGGAATGCGAGCGAGCGCCGAATTGAGATCGTGCATGTTTTATGACAACAACCTCAAGACTCACCAAGTGCGACCGACTCTTTTCCGTTATTCGTGTCCTTCATCTTTCGTAGGTTCGCGTCTTGTACTACTTTCGCTACCAGGTGTATTTTGGCTGCCTTTGCATGCACCATACGTACAAGGGCCGACTGTGAACTGGCAGTGGGATAGGAGAACCTTGCTTAGCGACATTGTCTCTCAAATTACCAACGCGAGCGGCCCACTGGTGGTCGCATCCCCAGCGCGTGCTGGAATCAAAAGGCCCCAGGCGATTATGATCTCCAGTCCTAGTCCTCGAAACATGAATGAGGCAAGTCACACGTAACACATGACCAACATATTGTCATTAGTCTCTCCCAAAGAGTACCACGAAATTAACGAATAGTACGAAATACTTTACAGAGCAGTGAGAGACGATTTAGATACGTTGTTATCAAGGAAAAAAGTTTGTGCAGAAACGAGACAGCTTTCATCGATGACACAACACCCACACCTCGATCACGACTGCATCGGATGCGCCTGACCGGACGACCCTGTGGGATCACCATTAGTCCTCGGACCAGTGTATGGCTGCTGCCATTGGAATGGAGAGCGATACGTGCCCTGTGCACCCGAACTCTCAGCGGGTGATCTGCAAGTCGCGGGCATCGCCGCAGGATAATACCCGGGGTAGGCATACGCTACCGAGTAAGGAATCGGCGGGGGAGGTGCTTGACATGTTTGGTAAGGCCAGGACCCAGTCGCGTACATCGTCGAGGAAGGCTGGTAATGATAAGGGGGCATATACACCGGTCCAGGTGCGGGTGTGGACACTGAAGTGGAGGAACCCGAGGAGGACGGTACAGAGGAGGACGGTATGGTGGGCGGAAAGGTTGCACTGTGAAGTGTAGGGGTTGCGTCCTGGCTGCGCTGAGGCGCCGCTGCATAAATGGCACGTGAAAGAAGATTAGATATCAAACAATAATAATGGCAACACCACGATAGCGCTCACGTTCAGGTGCAGGCTCAGACGGCTTTTGCATCACAGCCTGGCCGTCGGTCTGACCAAACACCACGCAACCCCATTTAAACTCTCGCTTGATCCCCCTATCCCAAAGCACCTCGATGGATTTGGTATCCTCGATAACGCGGACCAGCGAGACTTCGAAAACCCCGGCGCTCACACGAATTTTAATTCGGGACATTGATGGAAGCGCCAGGAGCTCATTTCGGATCTTGTCCTGCTTATTTGCCTTCTTCGCTGCCGCGACGGCCTGAAAACAAGACCGTAAATGGGGGTCATCACAAAGTTGCGTTCTCGAATACTCACCGGGTTGTGTTGGTTACATAGTAGTTGCACTTCGTTCTTCTTGATCGTTTTCAGCACGCGAGGTTCAGTACCCGTGGTTGATGGCATGTCTTGCGCCGTAAGCTCTCCCGGTGCCACCGCAAATTGAGAAGGCTCCCCGGATGACTGAGGCATATGAGAGGACGCTGGTTGCATGTCCACCAGGATCACCTCCTTCTCAACTTCACGCAACACTGTGTAGGCAATACCACCTTGTCCTTCTCTCGCGCAGGACACGTGGAATGATTTAGTACATTTTCCCTTGGTGCATTGGATAGGGGCGCCATGTGCCTTTTGTCGTCCCTTGTTGCAGGCGGAACATTTCTGGAGCGGGTCGTTACAGAAAAGTTGACGTAAAAGATATGGTGCCCTACCAGGTTCCATCTGTCTTTTACGACCGCATCTACTCCAAACACTCTTGACGCCTGAGCATGCGAGCCATCAGGGAGAACATATGCAAGTTCCACTGTGTCAACCCATGTCTCGGGCACCACCTTTGCGCACTCTTCGTGCGCCATCCACTTGGCCGGCTCACGGATAGATGACAGTGATTCAGGAAGTTCCCTCTTGCCAGTAGGTGGGTCTTGAACATACAAAAGACCATCGTGCGACATGGACACACATAGACAGCAGGGAAATGCTTCCGGTTCTGGAGGCTTTGGGCCGAGTTTGAGCGTGATAGAAACCTTGGAATGTGGGGTAGAACTGGACTGTCCATGTTCGGCCGTCGACTTTGGTCGCTTTCGTTTTGATGCACCGTCAGTTCCTTCAGCCTTTCTCTTCGAGGATGGTGGGTGCTCGACGGGCGGGTTGAGCATCTCGGCCTCACGATCACGCAGAAGTTGATCGACGTCTATCCGAACGCTAACGATACGTTAGACCAGAAGTCACCAGGGATGGATGGAGAGTAAATACCTGTCAGCTACGCATTGGCATGCCTTTGCCCTGCGGCCAAGTTCGACCCAACTCTCAAGAGCAAAGTTGACGCTCTCTGCACAATTGAATCCAAGATTGAATCCGGCATGATAACCCCGGGGGTAGGTGATGACAAACTCGTGTTCCCGCTGAACGAGAAAGTTTGGTCTACAGGAGGACTGGGCCAGTAGCGTCGGTGATGCGAGGAAAGACTTGTGTCGCAAGAATTGCGGGCATTGAGATGTGTCCTTGGGGAAATAGCCTATCGCGCCGCTGTCAGAAATTCGACACGGGATACATGACAAGGAGCGCACTCTTCATCGTTGACTCGAGAGCGGCGGCTCGCCCTTGGGGTACTGCATACCAGAATTTTGGGGCACCGAAATGAATGTAATTGATACTGAAAAGATCCATGTCTTCGACATGCCAGGCAAAGGTAGCTCTCCACATGCCAAAGTACAAGTAAGGCAAGTTAACGCCGGGGAGGCCGTTTGAAGAAGCGGGTAGGATGCGTGAGAGGAAGGAAGGGAGATGTGCGACGTTCCATGATGTTGTCTCGTCAGTGTACAGCGAGCCTTGACCAGAAAAGCTAAGTTGGGCGTTTATCGTGACGATTGAAACGCACCTTGGGTGTCAGCACCATACCAAGCGGGACGTCCCAAACCACAATTTCGCCAGTACTGACGCTCGAGTTTTTGACAAAACTCGGTCGTGTAGTCGGCAGGGGTGGTACCTGAGGGCAACCAGTCCTTGTTGGGGTCGAACATTTTGAGGAAAGCAGCGTCCTTGGCGGCACGGTGGGCGAGTTGAGCTTCGCGGGCCTGACGGGTCTGTCTTTGTTTGCCCTTTTGCTTTTGCTTTTCCTCTGGCTGATCGACGTCGGCAATATTGTCAGCGTCCTCATCAGCGGCGGGATCATGTCCACCGTTTGCCGGGGGAGGTGTGTTTGAATTACCGACGCTTGTTGGTGGGGACAAGTAGTCTGTATTGACGAGCACGTCCGCGGATGATTCTGCCTGTTCCTGTTTTACGGTAGAGTGAGGTGTTTCCTCGGGCTCGATGGATTCTACTTTATGGCTTGGTGCCCTGGGGCGGGCTCTTCTGGGTGGCCTGGAACCGATGCGGGCGCTGCGGGCGCTGCGGGCGTGGAGGCCGACGTCTTGGACACCGGGTGAGCGCAAGTCATCTTTATCGCACAGTTCTGCCCATTCACGGACGCTCATGACCCTGCGTTTCTCCATGTTTTCCTGGCGGAAGAGACCGCCGCGGCCAATCATGTGTTGTTCGATGGGGGATCTTATCTTGACGTTTGCGAGCTGATCCTTGACTGGTGGCAGCGCGTCGACCCTGGGAAAGATGAGGAGTGGTACGCGTCTGGTGGGTTATGCTCACCATTCCTTTGGAGGGATGACCTTGACGATGCCGCTCCTGAGGCCCCAGCACTCGATCCTTGTCATGTAGGCCTCAAAGTCGGCAAAGTCGTCCATGGAGGGCTTGAAGACGGGTATGCCACGGTGAGCGAGTGGATCGTCGTCGGGGTGTAGCCAAGGCCTTGCGTCCGAGTGTGGAGAGGGGGGGATGTGGGCACCCTCTGAGCCAAAGAAGTGGTCGGGCTGGACGGTGATTGCTGGGACGGGCGGCGAGGGTGATCTGGATGGGGTGAGGGAGGGCATGCGACTGCTCGACATGATGATGTCCAGCGAGAGCGACTTTGTCGTCGTCGTCGTCGTCGTCGTGGTCGACGTCGGTGACGGTGACGGTGACGGTGAGCGGCGGCGGGGGGAGAAGAAAGATATCGGTACCGGCAATACCCGAACTGTAAGTCTCCCTCTAGTCATGGCTCGAGTACCGCGTTTGATGAGCATGGCTGACCTCGCTGGCCCGCAAATTCAGCGTCTGGTCGGCCATGCACACGCGCTCAAGCAAACGTCTTTGCCCTGGCTCGCACCGCAGTCCAAACATCTGCGTCAGCGTCAGCGTCTGCCATCCCAGTCCTTGTTCAACAAGTCCATCGCCCTTCTCTTCTCGAAACGCAGCACACGCACGCGCGTCTCTGCAGAGACAGCCGCAGTCTTACTTGGCGGTCGCGCCCTCTTTCTGGGTCGCGAGGACATCCAGCTCGGCGTCAACGAGTCCCCCCGCGACACCGCCCGTGTTCTCGGCGGCATGTGTCAGGGCATCTTTGCCCGCGTCGGTGCCCACGAGGAAATCGAGGTAGGCTCATCCAACTCGCGTTCGTGATGCCCATACACACATACCGCAGGAACTCGCAAAATACTCGCCCGTCCCCGTCCTCAACGCGCTGTCTTCCCTCTGGCATCCCACTCAAATTCTGGCAGACCTCCTCACCTTGCATGAACACGCACACCTGTTCGATCCCACCCAAACGCCTATCCAAAATGGTCCCCTTCCCCCTCTCCGCCCCCTCACAGTCGCCTACGTCGGTGACTCGGCCAACGTTCTCCACGACATGCTCGTCACATACCCGCGTCTCGGCCACAACCTCCGTGTCGCATCGCCCCCTCAGCCCGCTTACCAATGCCCCAAGGTCGTCTGGGATCGCGTCACCGAGCTCGGTTGCGACAAACACATTTGGTGGGGATCCGATCCTCGCGAGGCCGTCAACGGTGCCGACGTCGTCGTGACCGACACCTGGTGAGAAATACCCATCCCAGCTGAACCATCATTTGTGACATCCACAGGATATCCATGGGGCAAGAGGCAGAGAAAGAGCAACGTCTCAAAGACTTTGCCGGCTATCAGGTCACCGAAGCACTTTGTCGGCAAGGTGGCGCCAACCCCAATTGGAAGTTTCTTCATTGCCTTCCACGGAAAAAGGACGAAGTCGACGACGAGGTCTGTTCAAACTAACAAACTCTTTGTTGGTGACCGATCGTGTTCCAGGTATTCTATGGCCCGCGCTCCTTGGTGTTCCCCGAAGCCGACAACCGAAAATGGACCATCATGGCCGCGTTCGAGTACGTTTCTCGAATCACCTCGCGTTCACCTCTCATTCCTTGTCCCAGTCTCCTGTTTGGTAAATGGGATCTCACTGGTGAACACTCGTCGGACAAGGCAACAAAGTAAAAAGCACTTTGTCCCTACTAGTTACTACTATAGTTGTGACATACCATATTTACACAGCCACCACTAACAAGCTCTTTTGCTACCAGAATGGCGTCGCAAACTGCTACTGCTGTGATCGTCGACTCGGTAATAATGAAGATTTTGCATGCCCACAGCTTCTCTCGAACCTCTGCCCAAGCAATGTCCGTTTTATCAAACTTGTTGACCAGATATCTTGTCCTCCTAGCCTCCGCTTGTGGCCAGTTCTCCGAGCTCGCAGGCCGATCAAGGCTGTCTGCTCGCGACCTCATTGCTTGTCTTGACGAGCTTGGAACCAACGTGAACGAGCTGTGCGATTACTGCAGCACGGAAGGAGTCGAACTGTCTAGATATGCATCTAGCAGCATCAAACGACTCGACGACCTTGCAGATTTCAGAGGTAGGATCCACTTGAGCTGTGACACGTGTATCGACTCGTTCTGCTCTCTAGGTTACCTTGGAGAGGGTCTCATTCCCGACGACGATCCCATTCACCTACATTACGCACCACGCCTGGGGGACACCCCCATCATCGACGAGGTTGCAGAAGACAATGAGGACGAACCGATTGATCCCGGTAGAGCTCAACCTGTCATCCGGTTTACAGAACCACTGTCATACCGCGAACATCCCATAGCTCCCTTCACCCCATCTTTTCTGCCACCTTTCCCCGATGGCTCCCAGCCACGGTCCCCCTCGCCTCCGCCTGTCCCTCATGCAGTCAAGATTGAAAGACCCCCGTCCCCACTCCCACAGCACATCACATCGATTACTGCCGGCGACTACCTCATCCAGGTCCCATATTCCGAGTCCGTCCTTGCAAACACACCATCGTGGCATCTACCATCTCAGACCGCCGAGACACGAACCTCCAAGCCTCAACCCCCTCGATTTCCAACACCTGCGACCCAACAAGCACTCTTTGCTGCCTACCATCACATATTAACTCATCCCGTCTCTCAGCCAGGACCACCTAATCCTGCGAAGCACAAGGTGGCAATGGCGTTGCTCTCTCAGATTCAAAACAATACACGATGGGATGTGCCGTCGACACTATATGCAAATGTCGTACCATGTCCTCCTCGCGTCGCAGCCATCGGATCATCCTACCCAATCGCCCATAGCGCATTAGAGGATGTGCGTTCTGGAAAGGATACCGACAAGGACTTGGACAAAAGACCAATGCTCCCTCCTGCACCTCCTCGGCCCGTCTTTTCCAACGACAAGCCAGTATTCCTCGCTTCGCAGCAGTCCTCTCGACTTCCCGAGCTTGCACGTCAAGTTCTTCCTGTGTGTATACTTGCTTTCGGGCGGGCAGTTTGCTAAGATTGATATGTCCAGGGACCCGTATTATCGCGTACCACACGCCTCACGCATCCTCCGGTCTTGCAACGAGGATCGCAGAAACTCTACTACGGGCCAGGTATCCCAGCACCGTGGAATTCTTCGCTGAGCATGCCAGCGGCGCCAGGAGGAAAGGGAGGGGAAGACGGGGGCGCAGCCAATGGGCAGGACGCCGCATCGTTTACGCTTCCGGATGCACAGATGTTCGCAACTTGGGACTACGAGATCAAGCACTACCAGGAGCCTTTGGGATCTGGTCGACGGGGCAGGGTGTCCACGGCACCGATAGTTTCATTATCATCGCTCGGTAGACCTTCTAGAGTCGGCACTTGAGTTTGGACGGTTGCATGTCGCGCGCGCAAGTGTATTTGCTACAGTATCTTGTGTACATTATCTATAACCATCCTTTTTGGAAGGCCGCGTCTCTGCCATGTCCTGGACTACGTTGCCCATCGTCCCCTTCCTCTTTGCTTTATATCTGGGTGCAAGTGGTGCCAAATCGCGCAAGCTATCTCCCTCTGGTGCTATAACAGCCTTTGTGGTCGGCTTCGTGGTGTTGGCGACGCACGTACGCGCAATAGGCGTATCCCTCATCGTATTCTACTTGTTGGGATCCAGAGCAACCAAGCGTAAGTCGTCGTATGCAACTTGACCATGCAGACAAACAGCTTGACAACCATGCAGAGGGCAAGCAGCGTAAAGCTCAACTTGAAGCAGGGTACCACGATTCTGGTTACCGTACTGGATGGCAGGTTCTTTGCAACAGCGCTGCAGCCTTTGTCGCATGCGTGATATGGAGCGCAAAGTTTACACCAGACGCGCTCCCCTGGTCCTTGTTTGCCCAAGTTCGCGGCCCCGATGTGTACCGCAGCGACGAATGGTGTCCTGTGTCGCCTACAATAGCTGGTGGCCTCAGTCGTGCCCTCGTATTTGCAACTCTGGGGCGCGTATCTGGCATTCTGTGCGTGATGCTAACTTACAATGTCCATCCTCTAGCCAGTTCGCGTGTTGCCTCGGGGACACACTTGGCTCGGAATTGGGCATTCTTTCGAGCTCCCCACCTATCCTTATCACGACTCTCAAGGCGGTACCTGCAGGGACGAACGGCGCGATCTCTGTCGGGGGAACGATCGCGTCTGGAATTGGCGGAGGCATTGTTGGATTCTCACAATTCGCGAGCCTGGTCGTGGAAAACAGCGTTTGCAGAGCCGAGTGGGCGACGCTGCTCCCCACGCTAATAGGATGGGGCATGGCCACGGGAATCTTTGGATCCATGGTGTGTATTTTACCTTCTTTCCGCTACCACGACCATCATACGATTATCGGCCATGACCTAGCTTGATTCCCTCCTCGGAGCGACCCTGCAACGTACGCGGTATTCTACGGACAAGAAATGGATTCTCCAGGACGACTCGGTGCCCGAGAAGAACGAGTCCATCAAGGCGATCAGCGGCATAAACGTGCTGACCAACAACCAAGTTTGTATCTCGTCTCTTTTGCCTTTGTGTCTTGTACTGACACCCGTACCCAAGGTCAATCTGGTGTCGTCTGTGGTTGCGGCCCTCGTCGTGGCGGCCCTTGCCTAAAGGTGTTTACCTTGTTGGATTAGAAAACATAGGACATTTCGTTAGTTACTGCATTAGGGAAATCTTGCACACGTGTGTTGGACCGTCGTCACGGAGCCGGCATTCAATCCAATTCTTGTCCGCCTGCTCTGTTCTTGTCCTCCACCTCATCAGTTAGGCTCATAGCGAATATCCCGGTCATGGCAGAAGAGGCCCCAGAATCACCAAAGCGCGACGTCCAGAACCATCTTCTCTTCGAATGTGCTTGGGAGGTCGCCAATAAGGTCGGGGGCATCTACACCGTCATCAAAACCAAAGTGCCCGTCACCGTCGCAGAGTATGGCGATCGATACACACTCATCGGGCCCCTGATATACAAGACCGCCCCGATGGAAGTCGAAGCCCAGGAACCCGCCGATCCTGCACTGGCAGCCACATTAGACAGCATGCGCGTCCAAGGCATCAAGTGTCTCTACGGCCGTTGGCTGATCGAGGGCGCACCCCACGTGCTGTTGTTCGATACTGGCAGTGCATTCCATCGCCTCGACGAATGGAAGGGTGACCTCTGGAATTTGGCTGGCATCCCTTCTCCACCCAATGACACCGAGACCAACGACGCCATCATCTTTGGATATCTCGTCGCGTGGTTCCTTGGCGAAGTACGTGAACCCGTCATCCGCCGTCTCTCACTTCACTGACCAGTTTCGGCCGTAGTATGTCGTGCGGCAGCTCCACACTGCCGTCGTCGCCCACTTTCACGAGTGGCAGGCCGGCGTGGCCATCCCGCTCTGCCGGAAGCGACATGTGGATGTCACGACCGTGTTCACGACCCATGCTACTCTCCTCGGGCGTTACCTCTGTGCCGGCAGTGTCGATTTTTACAACAACCTCCAGTACTTTGATGTCGACCATGAAGCTGGCAAGCGGGGCATTTACCACCGCTATTGCATCGAACGTGCATCCGTACATTGCTCGGACGTGTTCACGACCGTATCAGACATCACGGCGTACGAAGCGGAACATCTCTTGAAACGCAAGCCCGACGGTATAGTACCGAACGGGCTCAACGTCGTCAAGTTCCAGGCGATGCACGAGTTCCAGAACTTGCATGCCACCGCGAAAGCAAAGATCCACGAGTTTGTTCGCGGTCACTTTTATGGGTACTATGATTTCGATCTCGACAACACCTTATACGTCAGTCCCTCCACCGTTCTCCTTTTTGCATGCCTTGCTCAATTTTCTCAAAGATGTTTATTGCCGGTCGCTACGAGTATCGTAACAAGGGTGTTGATGTGTTTATTGAATCTCTCGCGCGTGAGCATGTCCCAATCATTGTACATCCTTTTTCTTCTTTATTCATGTTACCCGACAGGTCTCAACTACCGCCTCCAAAAATCTGGTTCAAAGACGACCGTGGTTGCGTTCATCATCATGCCTGCTGCAACGAATTCTTACACCGTCAATGCTCTCAAAGGGCAAGCGGCCATGAAACAATTAAAGGATACCGTTACTGAAATACAGAACCGAATTGGTGCTCGTCTATTCGAGCACGCTGCAAGATACCACGGGTGCGTGCTATTAATGACCGATCCATGATGGTTCGAATGTAATCTTGCCCTCGACTCCGCAGGGAGGGAAAAATGGAATTCAAACCAGATGACCTCTTGTCTGCCGAAGACCAGGTGTTGTTGAAGCGGCGGATATTGGCGCTCAGACGTAGTTCATACCCCGCGATCGTCACGCACAACATGGTGGACGATGCCAACGATCCTATTCTTAACCAGCTTCGCCGCGTCAAACTGTTCAATGCCCCATCCGACAGGGTCAAGGTGATTTTCCACCCCGACTTTTTGAATTCAAACAACCCCATCCTGGGCCTTGACTATGAAGAGTTCGTGAGAGGATGCCATCTGGGTGTGTTCCCAAGCTACTACGAACCTTGGGGTTATACGCCGGCTGAGTGCACGGTGGTGAGTGATGCACCCGGTTTTGTGGTGATCAAGTGACCGACTGCAAGATCAGATGGGAGTTCCTTCCGTAACCACCAATTTATCTGGATTCGGGTGCTTCATGCAAGATCTCATCGACAGTCCAGAGGACGAAGGCTGCTACATTGTGGATCGACGGATGCAGTCTGTTGAAGACACTGCCAACAACCTGACGAACTTTATGTTCCAGTTCTGCAACAAGACACGACGACAGCGGATTAACCAACGCAACCGCGTGGAACGATTGAGTCCGTTGTTGGATTGGAAAAACCTTGGCATCGAATACACCAAATCGAGGCAATTGGCGTTAAGACGGGCATATCCTGACGCATTCCTGAACACAAATGGCGAGGTGGATGACGAGGATGCTGATTGGTTTGGGGCGAGCATGGAGCGCTTTTTGCCGATGTCTGGCCCTGCCAGCCCCCGTTTGCGGATGTCTGGGCTCGCTACCCCGGGAGACATGGGAACGCTGACGGAGAAGGTGAGCTGTCCGGGGTGGCGTGCAAGGGAAAGGCCAAGTCCATCTCACGGTTTTTTAGATGGAGCAATTGAATACGAGCGACTACCGTGGGTACAATTGGCCACGGCCGACCGAGGACGAGGACGATGGGTATCCTTTGTAAGTGGCTGTTCTTATCAAGATGTCGTGTCTTACTGGTTCATCTCCGCGTTGTGTGTCACGGCATGTGATAGCCCATTGGTCATGAAGGTCCGTTCACGCGCGGGATCTGTTCACTCTGGGGTAAGCACCCCAGGCGGGGGTGCGTTCAAGAGCTTGAGCGAGGGGGACCTGCAAAAGGCAGATGCGGCGCTGAGCCAGGTGAACACGGCTACTACTTGACGAGCAGTAGGACCAGTAAAGACATGCTTGGATATGTATCTTATGTTTATGATCGGCGAGAGTGCGTCCCGGCTTCTTCCGATCATAGCCGAGTCGACAATTTTCGCATCCTTATTTCAATCCATCATCATCATCATCATCATTTATTGCTCTGTTTGCTCATCGTCGCTGACAGCGACGACGACCAGTTCGCCGTTGTGGACAACCTGTCGATACCATGAGCGCACCGCGTCCGACGATGAAGACCATCCAGAAGCGGTTCTACACCGCGCTTCCCCGCGCTGTCCAGTCTCCCTCGACATCGGCTAGCGCGATATCCAGAGTTCGCTCGAACTCGGTCCCCTCCTCCCGTTCGTTGTACACAGCGAATTCTACCTCTGGGCCACTCGCATTTTTTGACACTCCCCCTCCCCCACCTCCTAGTTCGCGCCCAGGACATCCTCACGCCCTTTCCACTTCACGGCTCCCCGTCAAAGCAGAAGGCGAGGGCTCGACGACCCCACATTCCCACAACTCGCCGCATGGACATGGCCAGACATCTGGCCAACCGCCTTTCTCCCTCGCACTGACATCACCACAGCCGAATACCTCGTCTCCTCCTGTCACGCCCGCGTCGCATCAGACCGCAGGATTCTTTCCGTATTCGTCCTTTCCTCCGATTCCATTTTGTAACGTTTCACTCTCTGATCTGTCCGACTCGCATCCGCGTGTCAAAAAGTACCGCGTGCGATACCACCTGGATGTCGGCGCATACGGAATCCCGAAACATGCAAAGAAGCCTGTGAAATCAGGCATGGGAAACTCCAGTGTCTCCACCGGTCGTTTTTTGCAGGACGTACCAACGGAGGATCTCAGCCTTGCCGTTCAAGTAGGCGAAGATGCCTACTTCGTTCGCGAAAATGCAATGGGCGTGGCTGACGGTGTCGGGGGTTGGTCACGAGCTAGGGGTACGTGACTGGTATTCGAGTTTCATTAAACTGAACCTTGAAACGTATTCCATGTCATAGATTCTTGCGTTTCGAAACGCGCCTCTCAAGATCCTTCACCCAGTGCACTTTTTGCTCGACGTTTGATGCATCATTGTTCGGCAGAGGCGCTACAAGTTGATGCTTGCGTGTCTCAGCGCCGCGAGGCATCTCCCGCCCGCAGTGCCTCACCAAGACGTACAGGTACCACAGCCCTCAATGACGCATGGCCGTGGAACGCGGACGTAGACGAGCTCAACGAGGAGCTCGAAGATTCGCTCGAAGATCTTGAGGACGGCTTGGACATCCTCATGATTCTTGAACGTGCATATGAAAAAACGATTAAAGCACATGTCGTGGCCGAGGATGTGTCTCCGCCGGTATCTCAACCACCTTCACTGCTTTCTATTCCCGAAGATCAGCCGCTTTCCAGTGATACCGTTATCTCATCCCCGACTCTTTCGCCACCGCCTGAGACCCCCATCATCCCACAACCAAGGGTTGTTCCTTTGAAGACAGGATCTTCGACTGCACTCGTCGCGGTTCTTCAACATTCGCAGCCACCGACACCTCCTGCATCCCCTCATTGCCCGATGCTATTCAACTTGCCGGTTTCGCCGAAGCCTACGTACGATGCGGTTCTCAAGATTGCACACTTGGGTGACTGCATGGGTATGCTAGTGCGGGATGAGTATATTGCCTGGCGTAGCTCTGAGATGTGGTGGGCCTTCAACACGCCCGTTCAACTTGGGCCGAGCTCTTCTGCCCGACCCAGTGATGCACAGATCCTTGAACTCCCAGTACAAGCAGACGACATTCTCATCCTTGCGAGCGATGGACTGAGCGACAACTTGTGGGACTCGGAGGTGCTAGATGAAGTGGTACGGTTCAAGAGGTCGTTTTTGAAGGATGCGAAACAAGGGACGGGGAAGGGGTTACTTGGTAGGAGGACGCTCGCGGGGATGTTGAGCGAGGCGTTGTGCTCGAGGGCCCGTCGGGTATCGGAGAGGAAGGGAAAGAACTTTGCAGACGACGACGGCGACGTGGATGACGAGATACCGTTTGCTCGACGAGCAAGGGAACAAGGAAAGAGCTTCAAGGGGGGTAAAATTGATGGTGAGCGTATGTCGTTGTCTGGCTCCTGCAGTGTTCTGAGAGGACTTGTGTAGATATCTCTGTGTTGGTGGCAGTCGTCTCTCCGGCACCTGACTTGGCGCTCAACTAAGACCACTACGACAGTGACTCTGAGTTCTCATTGTGCATGTGTACAACACTCGTTTGCATCCTTCTGAATCACTGTATAGATAGGTGGTATATCAAACAGTATTTCTAGGCTTCTTATTTATGCATATATGCCATTCGTTGGCGACAATGTCACATTGATCAGTGTACATGCGACGAATTCCGTCTAGCTAACATCCATTGCTTCGGCCACGATAGGCGTGATCTGCTCACTGGAGATCAGACTTCTGATGCTCTCGCTCTTCCACGCGGTGGTTCCCCGTCTGAACGTGTATTGACGCTCTTTTTCGACGCGCTCGTTCGGTTTGACATAGTTACGCAGCATCTCCGTGCCTGTTGCAGTGATGACGCATGCATCGACGTTGGAACCCGAACCAAGATCATTGAAGATACCAGCTGAAACGGCAGCTGTTACCAAGCGAAGCGCCTCCCCTCGCTGTGGACGGTGACGTTAGTCATCTGGATATCATGGAGAAGTAGCAGGCTCAGATTACCGCCATGTTGGGCTTCCAATCGCTCTCAAAGATGGCCATGGCCGCAAGGCTTCCTGAGCCCATCGTCACATAGGGCAGCTTGTCCGTGGAACCGTAAGGATGGATAGTGAAAAGTTGTGGACCGGTGGCATCTACACCCCCGAGGACGAGCGCAGCGCCGATCTGCCCTTGGTATCTAAGTTGATGGGACAGAGTCGGCATCTTCGAACAGCAATCGCAGAACGAAACGGGACGTACCGATAGAGATGTTGTTTGAGCATGGTCATCGCCGTGACCACGTGGGGCTTTCTCCCCGTCGAAAGCGCGTGTAGCTCCATGTTGGACGAGATCATCGCGGTGACGAATTCCGTGTCTGCGGCTGTCCCAGCGCCGCAACAGCGGATGGACTCTGAGATGTAGTGTATCTGGGATAGCCTGCTCGAGATGCTCGGACGGGCGGGATGATGACGCGGCGACGCACCTTTTCGCAGTTCTTGTCTGCGACGATCGGGCCTTCGGTTGCGCGCGTATCTGCACCGAGCACGATGCCATCCTTGAAGAGACACCCCACGATGGTGGTACCGGTGCTCGTCGCCTTGGGTAGCGGTAGTCCTTTTTCCTCCAGAAAGTGATTGCTGTCCTCGAGCCTTGAGTATACATACACATATGGCATCGCGAATACGCTCACCGTATCGAGTTTGAGAAATCGAAACCAGACGATCTGTACACGTTGTCCATCGCCCCCGTTGTTGAGCGTTGTGCGTCACCTTGAAGTGCGTACGCGCGTCGACCCCCCCGCGTGAAGACGGGACCGGTGGCACCGCTTTTCCCTGTCGACGAACCCCGGACAGCCTGTGCTTGTCGCGGTGACCATCGTACACGACAACCAACCAACCAACTAACCGCAGCGTCGACCGCGTCTCCGTATTTTATCAAACGACATAAATATCGACAATGGACGGCTGGAACAAGTTTCAATCAAGCTTTTCCAACCTGAACATCGGCCAATCGGCCAACAAACTGGCAAAGGGCTTCAGCTCCAGCGTTCAGGCGACTCGAGAACGTCTGGGCCAGATTGCGCCTGAAGAAATCACCGAATTGCCTCAAGGTCAGTGTCGTTTTGAAAACGACGACCGTACAGCTCACTCCATTGGATCCCTCACAGAGTACAAAGACCTCGAGGCCCGCGTCGACGCGCTGCGTCAGGCCCATCTCGGTTTGCTCAAGTAAGCTCGCAGCGAGACACATGTCCAAATCGTACTTGACTCTAGGTCCCCCTCCCCCAACAGGATCACCAGGGCGTACGAGTCCGAGTCCTACGACTACCCGACCCAGATTCAAGAGTCGATCACCGAGTTGTCCACCACCGTCGGACACGGCATCACCAATTTCGCAGCGACCAATCTCAAGGGCACAAACATCCCCGCACCGAACCCTATCGCCCCCGTGGCTGCGCAGCACAAGACGCTCCCCCATGCGCTCAGTCGCGCTGCTACCAATGCTGCCACGGTGCTGCATGGCGCGCCGGGCGGTACTGATGATAAGCTTGGGATGGCACTCGGCTCGTATGCTGGCGCTTGGGAGTCCATCTCTGGCGCGCGCATCCAACAGGACGATGGGATCCGGAGGCAATACCTCCACCCATGGCAGACGACGCTGTCGACCTCGATCAACGTTGCCATGAAGGCCCGTCAGGCCGTTCGTGCTAGCAGACTCGAACTCGACGCGGCCAAGCAATCGTAAGATGTTGTGTAAACCCTTTGATGGATTGACTGAAAAGGCCATCCTTAGTTTGAAGACCGCAAGTCCCGCTAGGCAAGAGCAGGCAAGGCTTGACATAGAGAATGCAGAGGACGATCTCGTCCAGAAGACCGAGGTTGCGATCACCCTCATGAAGACTGTTCTTGAAAATGTGCGTGTCAACGGTGTGCATCTCTTTTGAAACGACAATTAAGTGTCCCCCCCCCCCACCAGCCCGAGCCTCTCAAGAACTTGAACGAACTCATCAAAGCACAAGTACGTGCATGCCATTACCGCCTGCCTTTTCTTAAATCGCTGATGTTCGTTTAGTTGGTTTACTTTGCCACTGCCGCCGAGGCACTCTCGTCCGCACAGGGAGAGATAGAGGATCTGAGCGTAGCCGCTGAGGGTGAATACAGGTGCATACTGTATCCTTTATCTTCTGCCAATGTCATTGTCTTACATTTATTCTAGAAAGTCACGGGATCACTAAATGGCGACGCGGTACGATTCTTGAGCACATTTTTAACATCATTGTATGGGTACAAACGTATAGTATACTTTCTCGAACGTTTTGCCATCCATTCCTTCGCTTGCGAAGGTCTGGTTCTTACCTCCCTCTTCAATTTGTCCGCGACCTCTATGTAACTTGTGAACCGGAATTCGACCTTGTTCAGACCTGATGAATAAACATCAAAATCGGCTCAGCTTGGGTCACTCACATGATGCCTAAAACGGCTGTTGGCACCAGTAGCTACACGTCTAAGTGAAGTTGACGTTGGTTGGACATCACAAGTCTGATGAGACATAACTTTTTAGAGGTCGTAAAATCTCAGATATCAACGTGACATTTCAGAAATCGATTAGAATTTCCGAGGGGTTGCATGACATTCTGCTCGAGCTGTTTTATGATTTTGTCCAAAGGGGTCCCTCAACGTTTCGATGCATTCTAGAGAGATGTGGTACACGGAGACAAAATAAAGGCTGAATCGTACCTGATCTACGCAGTCCACATTTTGGTGATCAACTCGGTGAGGCCTAGTGTGGGACTCAGTTCCCGGCGACTCACACGGCATCAGAACGGTAAAGAAAACCCCACCAATGTCGTTTGTGTTGAACTGGTAAACACCGACCAAAACGCCGACAGTTGCGGTCCTAAGCGTCCAGGTCGTCAAGGGGCCGAGAATAGGAAACTTGCGTTTATGGAGATAGTCGACGAGGATGACGTCGAACTGCGCACCGAGTAATCAGTGATAGATGGCTGAGACCAATGCGATGTTGCCCACCCCAATGTGACTGTGCATGACGAGTGAGATACCCAAGAGGCCGTCAAGGACAGGGTAAGCCGTGCCAGATGTTACGAATGCTGCTGCGGTCATGGGAAGCAACGCTGCAGACAGGAGGCGTTCAAACGCCCAGTGATGGCTACCATGGGTCTTTGACGGAGGAGGGAAGGTGGTTGGGTCATTTACAGTCCCCTTGAGGATTGCTGAAAGTCATGATAATAGGACGCGAGACTAAATCAGGTGGACAGCGCTTAACTGAGGTTCAGGTTGAGTAGTCGGATGATATAAAATGTGTGGAGACGCACGCACTGTGAAAGTTAATTGATATGTAAGGAATAAATGTTCAACGTGCTGCGACTCAACTGTGGACCGGCCGGACGTCTGATCAACGCGTCAGCAGAGCGCTCAAGCGCTCACGGACTAGCTAGAACGTCATTGAATGAGTCTATTATAACTGCGTGATAGATACATTGACCAGGAGCATCGTTCCTCAAGTCCTCTTTTTCTGCCTCTTCTTGGGCGGTTCTGCACCCTCCTCTACGCGTCCAAACTTGCCCGCTCTCTTGGCAACGACACGCTGCAAAGCTCGCTTCGCTTCGCTATCAGGGAAATTTGTAAGGTCGAAATAGACGGGGGCAGATTCCAACAACCTGTGGGCCACACCATCAGCGCCAACATCTCGATGCGAAACATGACCAAGTGAAGCACGTACCAGTCAGGTCGCACTTCTGTCACCGTCCGGATATAAGGTCTCGCCGTCAGGACAAACTCGTTGAAAATGACCCATTCCGGTTGTGCATCCAGACCACATGACGGGTGTAGAGCGACAGCCTAGGGTGGTCGTTGTATTAATTGACTGCTTACCAGAGAAAAAAAGAAGCAGTCCAACGCACTTGATTATCCTTAACAGTCGAATAGCCGTTCTTGTCACCCTTGTGTGCAACTTGCATGAAGAAGCCATTACACAGTACTTTCCTGATGTTGATGCTCCGCTTCCCCTCGTCTACAGTTGATAGAAGTGCTACTTCGAAGCGCTCCATGGTACGCTCCAGCTGTTGTCGGACGTTCTCAGCTTGAGCGAGTGCGCGTGCCGAAAGGTAGTGGTCCCAAGTCCAAGTCCTATCGCCCTTATCTGCGTAACGTGTAAGCAATGAGAGAAAGACCACAAGTAACGCTTACTTTGCATGTAAGAGTTGTATACATTGAGCAGGGTTAAGTGATCACCATCTGGAACGGTAAGCACGGCCTTGGCAGCGTCTGCCTCTTTACGCTGATTATTTGGTCGAAGCCATACATTCGGCACTGGAAAGTTGAGATAAGCGAACACTAGGTATGTAAGTAGCTAGGGTCTTACCAGACAGCATTGCGGTGATAGTCAAGATCTCGTTGCTACAATGGTATTCGGGGCTGCAGATAAGCATTTTTGAAAGCTGAACCTGTCACTGTGTGTTCTCGGGGAGTATAAATGAGTACGCACTTGAGGATCCAGCGGGAACTCGGCCATGATACTCCCCAATGCAGTGAGATTGCCGTCGTCGTCCAGCGCCGCCAGATAATTCAACAACTCCAGAGCACGCATGAGCGTTTCCGGTGCAGGAGCATCTACATAATCAAATTTAACAAGATCCTGAACACAAGGACGTGAGCGACTACCCAAAAACTGTCAGCCGGCAGACCTACCTTGATTCCTGCCTTGACCAACTCCAATACGGTATTTGCCAGGTTACTTCTGAGAATTTCCGGGTGTGTCTGCTCCTCGAGCTCGGTCATGAAGTCCTTCTCGGTGTACAATCTGAAGCACTTTCCGGGCCGTGTTCGCCCGGCACGTCCCGCCCGCTGCTGGGCCGAGGCCTTCGATATTGGGCTCACCAGCAGGCTTTCAACCCGTATGCGTGGATTGTACACCTTTTGCTTGGAGAACCCGGGGTCCACGACGTAAACAATGCCGTCAATTGTCAAGGATGTCTCCGCGACATTCGTTGAGATAACGATTTTTCTTCCGGGAGGACCACTGGGTGTCTGGGATTGTGGAGGGGGATCAAATATCCGCTGTTGTTGTTGAGGTGGAAGGGTTGAGTAGAGCGGGATGCAGACGAGGGGACCGATGGACTCTGGGTCTTGGTTAACTAGATCGTCAGCCTCTAGCTTGATTTTGCGACAAGCGTCCTCTATCTCCTCCTCTCCAGTTAAGAAGAGTAAGATGTCCCCCGGGTCTTCGGCGCGGTGAATCATCAAAACCGTCCGAATCGCTGCCTCAACGTAATCTGGCTCGGGCTCCTGCGTATAGAAGACTTCGACGGGATGTGTGCGCCCAGGTACCTTGAATAGTGGGGCGGTAGCACCTTCTTTGAAAGCAAAGTACTTTTGAAACTTGAGCGCGTCAAGGGTAGCGGACATGATGATAATTTTAAGGTCGCGGCGTCTCTTGGCAAGTGACTTCAAGAGACCCATGAGAACATCGGTGGCCATAGTTCGCTCGTGAACCTCGTCAAGGATGATGGTTGAGTAACGATTGAGATCAGGATCGTTCATCGCTTCGCGAAGAAGCATACCATCCGTCATGTACTTGAGGAACGTGGTACCCGGTTCGGTCATGTCTTCGAAACGTATGGAGTACCCTACGTGTCGCCCAAGTTGAACTACATTGCCGGCAGATACAACATGAGTGGATACATCGTTTGTTAGGAAGTGACAACACACCGTCCATCTCGTCTGCGACACGCTTGGCGACCGACATGGCGGCCACACGTCGTGGTTGTGTACAAGCAACGGTTTTTCCCTTGGTGTGGGGGAGGTCGGAGAATGCGACAAACTGGGGTATTCTAGAGACCAGTCCATAAGTTCGCAGCTTAAAAAAAGATAGACAAGAATTACTGTGTAGTCTTGCCAGATCCAGTCTCGCCGACCATGACGATGATCTGGTGGGCATTGAACTGCGTATGTTGTCAGTATGCTTCGCATTGGGTTCATCACGCCGGAATGACGCCATGAGGCAACTGAAATTCAGATGTCGACGCACCATCTTGAGGAAGTCGTCCATCTGTGCATATACGGGGAGTGACTTTCGTACTTCCAAAATCTTCTTGTATTGAGTAGTATGCGGTAATTTTGTGAAAGGATTGATGTCATGTTCCTGGAAGCACAAGGGAACATCAAATATGTTGGCTCGAGATCGAAAATAATCTTACCAAGGCATGGCGGACTTGGTTGGCGAACACTCTGCGCGGTAGAAAACCAAAGAGTGGATTTTCCCGTTGTTCAGACATGTTTTCTGAATGAGACGGCGTGAATAGTCGACTGCTAGTCTAGGTGTTAGAATATAACACAAACATGGGCAAACAGTGTCCAGCTTGCGCGTCGATCTTTGCACACGTCTCTCCATCATGGACCACTTCCCTACCAACTGGGGTCGCCCCGTAAGTCGTCCTCGCGTCGTCTCAGCCATTTCTAATCCATGGGACGTCAAAGAGAAACGATACGATCGACCCATATGGGACCTATCCTCTCCACCCGAGACCTCACAATCAGACCAAGGGCGCATTCGCAGACAGTGTCCAACGCACACAACAGCCCATCGTCACTGGCACCAGCATCCTCGCCATCAAATACAAGGACGGTATCATGATGGCAGCCGACAATCTCGGTACGTCCATATCGTCCCACCCTGCACACACGCCCGTTCTGACTGTCATCCAGCATCGTATGGTTCGCTCGCGCGTTTCAAGGACGTGCAGCGTCTCCAGGCCGTGGGGGATTACACCGTCATCGGTGCAAGCGGCGACATGTCCGACTTTCAACACATACAACGATTACTTGACGATATCGCAGTCGAGGAGATCGCAGCACAGGATGGACATGAGCTCGGCCCGGTAGAAATACACGAGTATCTCTCGCAAGTCATGTACGCACGGCGCTCAAAGTTCAATCCTCTCTGGAATTCGCTCATCATCGGTGGGTTCAAAGACGCGAGGAGGTACATAACAACACTATATAACTCCTCTGAGGTGCTGATGTGCGGATTAAACGCAGGTTCCTGTCGTATGTAGATCTGCTCGGGACAACGTACACGGCGTCAACGATTGCAACCGGGTTTGGGAGTTATATCGCACAACCTTTACTTCGCAAAGCCGTCGAGGGTTATGAAGATGTATTGACGGAGGAGCAAGCACGAAAAATATTGCAAGACAGCATGCGCGTCCTTTTCTACCGTGACGCCCGAAGTTTAAACAAGGTTTGTCTATGGCAGATCGCATTTGCTCCATGTCGCATTTCTAAGCGCTTTCTTATCGACCCTCTAGCATCAACTGGCCACCATCACGGCTACTGGTGTACGGATCTCAGATTCATTGCATCTGGAGACGTCGTGGAACTTTGCCGAGGGTATTAGGGGATATGGGGCTCAGACTCAGTAGCCGACATCGTCCTTTGTTGTTTTATCAATACTATATGCCTCACTCCAGAAACTGATTCGTCACAAGAGATTCCGGAGGTCCCTGTTGTACCACAGGACTACACGGCTAGTCGTGGTAAAGGTTCCACTGAGGCTTAGCGGTGATTAGGACCCAGCGGGGTCCACGTGAGGTCAACCGGTGGGTTTTCGGGCCTAACAAAACCCTCTGATAGTCACCCAACTCAGTATAACTTTGACAACTCGAGACTACATCTTTTTGTGTGTCGCTCACTGATGTAGGCTGTGATACTCAACTGTAATCACTGTTGACACGCTTCGATCTTCCCAAGGACGCCTGCCAGCGGGCGATGCATCAGCAACTTTTCCATCACATTCTTGATGAAGATTGCACATAATAGAACCACAGGATTGCGGTCTTCCGTCATCAGCATCTGGCAATGGCGCTACTGCGAGCGCGATCGTGTTTGCGGATGCGTGGGCGGAACGAGCCTGAGGGGCGGGGAGAAGAAAAGAAAGGGCGGGGGAAGTTCGCATTCCCGGCGGTAGTGCATGATGGAAATCGGTGTCGCGAGGTGGTATCCTATGTAAGCGGAGGCACGTAGGATGAGGTCTGCGCGAGAGCTAAGCGAGGTGGCGTGCTTTCCTTTCTTCTTGCCACCTCCGCTAGCTTGAGCAAAACCTCGCTCGCGGTTTTTCTGTCCTTTCGTCGCACCCACCCACCCCTCCCTCTCGCAGAGCCAACAGCTTACAGCTCTTGGCATCGCTCGACGCTCGTCGCCCGAACACCCGTCCGAGCTCCGGTCCAGCTGACTGCGAGGGCCCAACCCGCCCTCACAGCTCACCTTTTCCCCTCACAGGCTAGGGCCCAGCCTCGGGCTGGAAACCCTGCGGGTTTCACCCCACCACACACAGTATCACAACATAGCAAGGACTTGTCAATTCCACCTTCCTCTACCACATCTACTATACCTATAACTCGAGTGAGTGATATCACGCAGATCTGGTCTTCGAAATTGCTTCCCTCATAAGTGATTTACAAGCATTCTCTTCGCGGGTGGGTAGAATGATGAGTGGCTATAGCATAGGTGTGCCCTGTAACGCGCATGCCAGTTTCAATTCATGTATCCATGTAACATCAATATTCGCGGAACAGGTGACTCCAGGATCCGCTTTGGCAGCCAAGACTGGCCTTGATCAATCCCCTGGCCGATACCCGGGCTCATAGCCTCACACACGAAGTGCTCGCTTTTAACACGGCGGCGATAAGCAAATGGACCCCATGAAAAACACGCCTGAGGTCCGTGGATGACTCAGCCTTTTTTTTGTATGAGAACCAGCTCGGTTGGATAGGCTCACCGAATGTAAGAGAGGTATACGTAGAATCATTTTGCGCCGAATTCCATATGTAACTTGACAGGCTTGTCAGTCTCGGGGCAACGACACGTTGTGCATCACCCACTTGTATTCCCAATCTCCGAGAGCGAAAACGGTATTGGCATCCTCCTGGGAAATGCATGCGCCGCTTGCATTGTAGGGAAGCGGATGGCCGTGACAAGTGCGTGAGCTGAACGTATCAAAGAAATGATCATCTGTGCAATCCTCAATTCCAGGCCCAGAAACCTGACAGTGAGATGTAATACACTGCAGGGATGGACTGGTACACTGCACGGATGGCATCTGCGTTAGGACAGCCGTAGTTGGGGACTAACGAATCTATCCTTTTTTTCGACAAAGAAGGTGCGTAAAGTGAACCATGTGGTGCGGAAAGAACAACAAACAAACATTTTCAGGTTGAGTGTATATCGGCCATCGCTGTCCAGGTCCATACCATATAAGATCGCACCTGCGACTCGGTGCGTACGTACCTCGGTGGACGTTCGAACGTAGATAGTCCGAGTATCCACTGTGTTCAAGAAACCAAGCCTATCATGATAGACAGACCAAAAGTCCTGATGAATCAAGCTAGGTCATCAACATTAAGTCAGCCGGATCAACGAACGTACCTGCCCGTGTTTGACAGCATCCTCTAGACCCTCGTGTGTGAGTTGGCCGGCGTCACACGTGCCTTGCCAAATTTCCGAGGAAAAAGGGTGTCACTGGGATATGATGATCTTGTGGTATACGGGCGCTGTCCCAACCGCGTAGTCGTGTTGGATGAAATTGTCACAATTCCATCCAGAGACTGGATTGAGGGATCGTTCTTCAGGATACAAATTATCAGGAGTGCGCTAGACAGAAAAGAAGATGTAAGGTAAGCCGTCTGCCACTTAACCGTTACGCCCAAAGGCCATGATACTGAGTAGACGAGCTGGCAGCACACCCGTACTCGCGTGAGGACTGCTTGCACTCGTGGTAGTGCTAGCGTCTTGCTGCTGATTACCCAATGACGGCAAAGAAGTAGAACAAAAAAGAATGCATTAAGAGGGAATCGAACCCCCGGCGGGTCGATGGCAACGACCCAGGTTACCACTACCCCATTAATGCTTAGCTTATCTCGGACCCGCGGAGGAACTGAATCAGTACGAGCAGAGCGTGCAGATGAAGGCCAAGTTGAAGCGGTTCTTGCTGG
>QFEQ01002980.1:0-11631 GCA_003316335.1 Hemileccinum impolitum
ATGTTACTCGATTTAATTCGTTGGGTTCAGTTTTTTCTTAACAATCACGTTTATAACTTTAGATTAGACCAAATTATATATTATTATATATGTTACTATTGAGTAATAATATATTAAAATAGTCAATAAGCAGATACTATTTATCCAATTAAGGAAAATCTAATCTTAAACTAATACTCCTATTTTAATATAATTAAAATTAAAATTGAAATTTGTACTAATTAATTAAGTATTTAAGTACTTAGAATTATTATTTGAATACTCATATAAAGGTTAATTTATACTTTCTAACAAATAGATTGTAAATAAGAAAATAAGAACAATACACATCTTCCTTAAAATCAAGCTCCTTCCCAGCGACAGACGGTTAGTTCATCCTGAATGCTTAATTCACCGTTGCGTAATGATCAACGATTACTCGAAATTCCTTTTTCATGTCACCGAGTTTCAGATGACAATCCAACTAATTTAATAGTTAACTTTCTTTAATGATTAGCTCCTCCTTACTCCTTGAATTTTAGTTTAGAAATTTAAATTTCTAAAATTTATTTAGGAACAGTATCGCATCCTTTTGTAAAAGTTTTTGTGGCACGTCTATTGCCCAGTTCATGAGGGCCATAATGACTTGTCTTAGCCCCAACTAGCATCTTATCAACACTATTATGTATTAAGTATAAATTAATACTAGGGATTTCGTCCGTTTACGGATTTAACCAAACTTCTCACGACACGGACTGACGACAGCCATGCAACACCTGTATACTTACAATAATTTACTTTTTTAAATAGATACGGAAAATTGCTTTCAATTACTTATTCAATTTAAATAAATATTAATAAGAATATGCAAGAACTGGTAAGATTTTACGCGGATTATCGTATTAAATAACATGCTTCACTTCGTTTGCTTCAAGACCGACTAATTTTTTTGTTTTCAACTTTGCAGTCTTACTAACAAGGCGGAATGGTCATCGTGTTAACCTCGTCACTAATATTAATATAATTATATAATATGTATTACATTGTTATTATATTTTTAATAACTACCATTCATCGTTGACTGAGAGAGATAATTAGGTCTCTAATCTAAGTTTCTTATTCTCCCCTTCGTTTCTGAGCGTCAATCTTAAGTAGATAAATAGCTTTAACCTTTAGTACTCCACATTATTATAAGTTGTCAGTCCTAATTAATTATGTTGTTTAGCTTACCCTCTTTTAGATTCTAGCTTTAATTAGAATATAATTTTTTTCGCTATAAGAATTATATTTTTTAAAGCCGCCTGCACACCCTTTACGCCTGATTATGACGATTAACGTTTGCGTCTAAGGTCTTACCGAGTCTTCTGGCACCAAATTTAGACGACACTTATAGTAAGATTCTATCATTATTTTCTCTTACCTTATCTTAATCTTAATATTAAGATTTCAGTTAGCTAGTTCACTCTTGCGAGCATTGACTAATATTCTTGACTGCTGGTAATTTTATATTACTTGGGGTATTTCACTCCCAATGTGGCCATATGTTCTGTCAAACTTGGCTATTGATCGTAGACTTGGTAGGCCTTTACCACTACCAACTATCATAATCAAAGAAAATAGAATCCTAAAGCAGAAAAATTCCTTTTAAAGTAAAAATAGCTAATTTTACCTTAATCATTTATTACTAACACATTATTTAAAATTATTAATATGCTTAATTAGTCAAATAAGAATAATTATAAAAATAATAATATTAGTTATAATCATATTAATTTAATTATTGAAAAATTTTTTTTTAATGTTGGATTAATACAATACGAAAATACTCATAAATTTTGTAAGACTAATTTTATTTTATTTTCTGATTAATTATCTCCTCTTTATGAAGACTTATAGGGTATCTTATTTACCATACTCACCTCTACACCTTATTCCTTAGAATAAACCTAAATTTACTATCAGAAATAATGATTTGCATGTCTTAAAACTACTGAATAACGTTCAATCTGAACCAAAATTAAATTCTTACTAAAAATTTTACAATTAAATATTAAATTGTATTATTATATATGTTTTCACAATATTTTATATCTCTTTTAAAATTGAATATGAAAAAAGAATTTAAAAATAATTGCATAATTTTGTATTTAAAATATTCATACTACGGGCACTGTCGGATTTGAACCGACGACTCTTTAGGAGTACTCGTTTTCAAGACGAGCGCCATAAACCAGACTCGACCAAGTACCCTTTTTAATCTATTATAATATTCTTCTAAGACCGAAGGGAATTGAACCCTTATAATATCCATTATGAGCGAACTGCATTAACCTATTATGCTACAGTCTTACAAAATCAGTATAACATAAAATATTATAATATCTAATATTTATATATATCTTAAGAATATTAATCTAATCTCAATAGTTGAAGAGTTTAGGAATCGAACCTAATGTGGTCTTAGACCAATTCTTTTACAGAGAACCACCATTACCAATCGGATCACCTCTCCTTAAAATTAATTAAATTATTGTATAATCTTCTTTTAAGTTTAGGTTATAATTTTATTATTTAAAAATAAAAAATTTTAATTAATTAGAATACTTATACATTAACTAAAGATTAACAAGGAGGGGTGGGATTACTGTTATAGAAGATCAATTTAAAATTAGGAGAATTAAAATTAATCAAATTATTCATGAGTATTAGTTAAAGAGATAGCTCCAGATCCTATTTCTAATACGAATCCTATAGTTAATACAAAAAAGAAGATTAAACCTGTTACAAATCCATAAGTACTTACTTGATACAAAGTTACAGCTAAAGGGAATAATAATAAAATTTCTAAATCAAAAACTAAGAATAACATAGCCACAATATAGAAATGAATTTGGAAAGTAGATCTAGTCTGTCCTTCAATAGCTAAGAAACCACACTCATAAGCAGAGGCTTTAGCTTCATAAGCGTTTTTAGGTGCAAAAAAAAGATTTAAAGCTAATAAAGCACAAGCTAAAAATGGAACAAATATAAATAATGTCATTATATTGCTATTCATGATATATTATATTTATCAAATAATAATATTGATAGTAACTGTACACTATTTAAAATTATTGTAGGTTTAATTAAGAATAATAATATCCCTAATGTTAAACTAGATATTAAGAAACTATGTAAATTATTTAATACTAATTCATTACTTTCTGTAATATTTGTGTTAGTATTTGTTTCTTCTGTATGTAATACTCTTATTATTTTTATGTAATATGATGCACTTATAACACTAGTTAATATAGCAACAATAGCCATTAAATTATATTGACTATCAATAGCCGAATATAATACATAATATTTAGAGAAGAAACCAATTAAAGGTGGAACACCAGCCATTGAGAATAAACAAATAGTTAAACTTAAACTTAAAATAGGATTATGGAAGAATTGCCCTTTTAATTGAGATATAAAATTAATATCAGAATTAATTAAGTTATTATAAATTAAATTATTTTTATTAATAACATATCCAAATGCTAATAAAATTAAGAATACGTTTAAATTTGTTAAACTATATTGAATTATATAAAAATATAATGCTTCTATTGAATTTGCTGAATTTATTGCTAAAGCAATTAAAATAAATCCGACATGAGAAATAGTACTATAAGCTAATAATCTTTTTATTCTAATTTGTGATAATCCAACAACTGTACCTATTATTAAAGATAATAAAGCACTTAATAATAGTAAATGTTTAATTTCTACTATTTTATATTTAGCAAAATTTAAGAAAAATACAGGTAATAAATTAAGATTATCTAATACTAATAAAGAAGTTGATAAATTTAATCCATTTATTATTTCAAAAAGTAAGAATATTATAGAGATTTTAGGCATTATAGTCAACCAAATAGTTACTATAGTTGGACTATTATCATAAACATCAGGAGCCCAATTATGTAATGGTGCTGCTGCTATTTTAAATAATAAACCTAATAAAATAAATATAATTCCTAATGTTATACCTAATGAAACAGGTTCATATAAGCTAAAGGCGTGTAAAACAGAACTTAAACTATATAAAGATTCAAAATTAGTAATACCTGAATATGAATAAATTAAAGCTATTCCTAATAGTATCACACAAGATGATAATCCACCTAATAAGAAATATTTTAATCCTGCTGCTGTAGCTGATTCAGAATCTCTATATAATGTAGCTAAGATATAAACTCCAAAAGATTGAAGTTCTAAACTTAAATACATTGAAATAAAATCTGAAGAAGATAATAATAATGAAGATCCTAAACTACTAAATATTACTATTAAAGAATATTCTGTAGCAGGGTTATTTACAGAACTTAATTTATCTGATTCTAAATTAAAATTAGAATTCTTTTTGTAACTATTCTTTAATAGATGTATATTAAATATAGGCCAAGCTGTTAATATTAAAGCACCTGTTATATATATAAAAATATCTATTATTTGTGATGTTATAGTTACATGGAATAAACCACTATATATTCCTAAACCTGATTCAATTGATTGAATATATAAGGAATTTAAAGATAAACCTGCGGCATAAAGAAATATAATAGCAGTTAACCTAACAAATAAATTAGGAGACAAATTAATTCTGATAGAAGGAATGGCAATAGCCACAATTAATATTAATAAACTAATAAAAATCATTAAAACCTTAAATACCCTTATATATAAATATATTTTATATTAAATATTTTAATAAATTAATTTTAATTACTAAAAAACAAAAATATTAATTTATATATATTTATACTTTTATAGTATATACTTTATAAACATGGTAATATTACATTAATATAATAATTAAGAATCTTTTCTTACTTAATATTTAATGACTAAAATTGGAGGGGATTTTAAATATTAAATTTGTGTTATCTTTGTTTAATAACTTTCTACCATAATTATCATGTTTTCTTGATTAGTAATTAAATTAATAGAATAATAATATTCTGGACATATCATATTTATTTTATAATATTAGAATTTAGATTTTCTTGAGATAAAGATAGTAGCTACCATTGCTAATAGTAATAAGATACTACAGATTAATAATAAAGCTGCACCATATGTATATAAATTATGTCCTATAGCTTCAATTTGTAAAAAGTTAGTTATAGAAATATCAGCAATAGAAGGATTAAATGAAGTTAATACATTAACTAAAGATGAATTATTAACTGTTAAGAATAGACTATTAATAATATTAGTTAAATCAAAGAACATAGAAATAATAGAGACATTATTAATTTGGAAAGGTAATACAGTAAATACTATATATATAAATAAAGAACCTATAGCTAATGCTAAAGGGAAATTTTGTGTATATTGAGATCCTGTTTCTAAAATATCTGTTAATTTTATATTAATCATCATTATTACAAATAAGAATAATACTGTTATAGCTCCAACATATAATAAAATATATGAGATACCAATAAATTCCACACCTAATAAAATTAAATAACCAGCAATATTAAAGAAAACTGAAATTAAAAATATAACAGCTAACACAGGATTAGTAGAAGTTATAACTAATAAACTAGAAAGAATAGCTCCAAAAGCTAAAATGTTTAATAACAAATTTTTCATATATAAAAAACTTATGCCTACGTTTTACCGTTCGTAATACTTTAAATATTGCAACTAAAGGCTGAATCCTTAAAATATTAATAAATTGTACCAATACTTAAGTAGGTTTTACCTAGAATTTGTGACCTAAATTTTGATTAACAATCCAAATAAAGGCAGAATTCCTTATGAACACAAACCAATAAAAACGTAAATACACAGTACAAATTAAAAACAAAAAATTGTATGATACTGTTATTCACGTACTTATAAATATAATTTTTATATAATATAAGTATTTAATCGCTTTACTTGCGAATAATAAAATAAAAGGGGATTAATAGCTAATTTCATAGATGAAATCTTAAATCTAAAGTTAATACAGGTGATACAAATTCTAATAGTTAAATAAGCTATTTATTTAAAATATTACTTAAATATAATCCTGTGGATACTGATATGCTAAATGATCCTCTTCTATTTTTATTTGAAAATCTAGCTGTTTCAACCAATACTGCTTTTTTTCTAGCTAAACTTCCTATTTTTGCAGTTTTTACTGTTTTTCTTGGCACTATTTTTTGTGTTGGAAATCTTCCAGCAAATTTGATAGTTAATCCGGTTAAATAACCAGGTATAACAGAGAATCTTTTTCTTTGAATATTAGCAGTAGGTTTAGTAATTAATGCAGATTTATAGATTTTACTTAATAATCTTCTAATTTTAAAATTTTCAGATAAATAAGATAATAAATTAGCAATAATATTAGGATCATAGAAAGGATAGTGTAATCTAATTAATTCTAATTGAACAGGTTTATTAAAAATTTTACTTAATAATTGAGATAAAATTTTTAATTTTTGATTGTAAATATTTAAGAATATAGAATTATTCTGTAATTTATTGATATTAGTGTTATCTTCAGTATAATGAAGAGGTTTCTTAGAATTAATAAATGCGTTATTAAATAATATTTTTATTATTTTTTGGGCTTTAAGGTCAGACATTTTTAATGATTCATTTCTTTTTATTATTGTATCAATTAATTTTTTAATTTGTTTTGATGGCATAGTTAAATTATTTATTACTTCTTTTTGATCATTAAAATTTAATTTATTAAATAATTTGATAATTTTCTGTTTAGAATTAAAATAGGTTGATTTAAATAATTTTGTAATTTCTTTTTTAGTCTGATAATCTAACTTATTTATTAACTTATTAATAATATTTTGACTCCATTTTGCTTTCATATGTTTAGATAATTTTACATCTGGATAAAAAAATAATTGAATAAATATTTTATCATTTATATAAGATATTCTAGGTTGACTTATTAAACATCTCATTGAGATAAAAGCTGAATGTAATAATGTATATATATTTTTTATTAATCTAGTATTATTTAAATTAAATTTATATACGTTTAATTTACTTGCAGCTAAATCAGGAGAATATTTACTAATTAATCTGATATAGTTAATATTTTTAATATTATTATTAGAATTATTATTAACTAATAAATTTAAAGGAAATTTTATATTATTAATAATATTATTATCAATGTATTTATTTAAATGATTGTTATTAGTTTGACTTATACTTTTTAATCCTGAATTTGTATTTTTTAATAATTGCGTATTTAATTGTTCTTTTTTTACATTTACTAAATCTAAAGAATTATTTCTTTTTTGATAATTTTTTATTTGTTTACTATAAAATTGTAAACTTTTTAAGTTTCTTCTGAAAAAGTTTATTTTTGTTTTAGAACTGTTCTTAAAGAAACCGTTAAAATTACCTATTACATATGAAGGATTATGTTCAGTTCCTTTATATTTTTGGTTCATAGACAGAGATAAATATAATTTTTGTTTTAAACTTGAATAGAATAAAGGAATTATTTTTCCTGTTTTTATTTGATTATTTTCCAATTTTTATTTACTAGCTTTTGAGTTATTTTACTAACCTGATTAATTATATTCGAAAAAATATAAATAAAGTGAATTATTGTTAATTAATAATACGTAGAATATTATATACTTTATTTACTTGTTTAATAAATACCTTAAATACTAAGAATATAATGTTAATATACGGGATACTATACAATATAAAATATTAAAATGAAAGCTGAAAAAAGAATAAATACTTATTATATTCTTATAAGTATTGAATATAATTTATATATGTTAATGTAAATTTGTATCCTTAATTTATATTTAAATTATATTGTCAGCTCATACTTTTATATTCAATATATCTCTAATAATATTGTATTAGATGGGTTTTATATTATAACTATAACTGATAATATCTTTAATAATAAACCTTTATTTTTATTTTATTTAAAATAAAATGTTAATTAAAAAGAATTATATTCTTATAAAAAAGTAAGGAGGGGGTAGAATAATAATAATATATTGAACTTAATAAACTCAGAATTCAAAAATGAGTAATATTAAAGTTGTAACAAGATTAATATATAATAAGTTTATTATATATTATATAATATAGTTGATACTGATATATGTATTGAATCTAATATCACATTAGGAAATATTCCTAATAATATTGTAGGTGTTAATAAAGAAATTAAAATAATAAATTCTCTTCTAGTAATATCTAATACAATTACATTCTTCATATTAGGTGAATAAGTTCCGTATGAGATTCTATTATATAAGAATATAGAATAACATGCAGATAATACTATACCTGTAGCTCCTAATGCTGAGATTATAGGGTTAACTTCCCATATTCCAATTAAAGCTAATTGTTCACCTAAGAAATTTAAACTTAAGGGGATACCAGTATTACACAATGTAAAGATAAAGAATAATATAGTGAAAATAGGCATATATGTTACTAAACCTCTAATATATTTAATAATTCTAGTACCTGTTCTTTCATAAATAATTCCACCTACACAAATGAATAAGGCAGGCGAAACAAAACCATGAGCTAAAGCTAATAAAATTGCACCTTCGATACCTTGGATGTTATTAGAGAATAAACCTAAAATAACCACACTCATATGAGCAATACTTGAATAAGCAATAAGAGTTTTAGTATCTTGTTGAATAATTGTAGTTAGGGATGCATAAATTAAAGTAATAATAGCAATAGTTTGAACCAAAGGACCAAAATAATTTGTAGCATCAGGTAAGAAATTAATTAATATTCTAATATAACCATATGTAGCAAATTTTAATATAGTTGCAGCTAATAAAATAGATCCGGCTAAAGGACTATCAGCATGAGCCCTATATAACCAACCTGTGAAAGGCCATAAAGGCGTTTTAATAGCAAAAGCTAAGAAAAATGCTAACCATAAAATTTTTTGAGCATCAGCATTAATTTCAACTAAAGACAATAATTGGAAATCTGTAGTACCTGCTAAATTGAAAATTTGTAAAATAGCTAATAACATAAATAAAGATCCAAATAATGTGTATAAGAAAAATAAATTAGCTGATCTAAATCTAAATTCTCCAGATCCATATACAATTATTATTATAAATAAGATAGGTAATACACTTTCAAAGAATATATAAAATAATACTAAATCTAATACTAAAAATAAGGCTAATTGTAAAGTTTCTAAAATTAAAAAAGAAATTAAAAAGAATTTCAAGTTAGAATTAATATTATAAGCATTAGAAATAATAGCAATTGGAGTAATGAAAGTAGTTAATAATACAAAATATAAAGATATTCCATCAACACCAAAATTTAAATGTCCAAAAGTTAAGTAATCAAATTCAGAAACAAATTGAAATTGAGTTGTATTAGAATTGAAATTTAACCATAAGAAAATAGAAATTAATAAATTAATTAAAGAAGTGGTAATAGCAATAGTTCTCATTTTAGAATTACTATTTAAAGTATTTTCTTGAATAGATAAAATAAATAGAGAACCTATAATAGGTGTAATTAATAATAAAGTTAACATCTTTTCTTTTTTGTGTGTAATTATTTGTTGTGTGTATTTATTTATTTCCTAAATGTAGAATTTTATTTCTATATTAATTATTTAATAATTTGTATATTCCTTATATTTTTTATATGTAAATAGACATTACTTAAATTCATATAATTTAACGTTTCAAAAAAATATTTAATATAGTCATTATTTGAAAATATTATAATCTAAGTTTAAAGTATTAATATTTGTTAATATTTTTATTTGAAGAGTAATTAAGAGATTGATCAATTCTTATATAAAACTTTAAACTATAATTTTATTTTTAATAAATTTAGAGGTTTATTTTTATTTAAATAAAAACATTAGAAAAAATAATTTATATGTAAATTAATGTTTATTAGATAAACCAGGTAATAAAGAAAAGAATAAAGCTGATACATAGATAACAACTAATCTAAATTCAGATATGATCCCTGTCTCAAATAATAAGGGTGCGAATACTAAGAATACTAATGACAATATTCCTATAGTTATATATAAAGAATAAGTAGTAATAACCCCAGTATCTAATTTAGCTATATTATTAGCAGTATTTTCTAATACAGAAGCTAAACCATAAGGACCTAATAATTCAATTACACCTCTATCTAATACTTTAGATAGAGTATTACCAGTTAAGAATCCAACTGAAATTATATAATAATTATAAATTACATCAAAGAAATATTTACCGTTAAGGAAAGTATATAATTTTTTACCTAAAGCAGAATCAGTTAAATTAGCAATAAACTCAGGATATGCCTGATATAAGAATATGGCACTTGTAGCACCTAATACTGATAATATAGTAGGTAATAATTTAATTATTAAAGGTAAACTAAATTCAGCTTCAATAATAGAGATATTAGTAGGGCTAATAAAAATAGAATTAGCAAAGAAATCTGAACCTACACCAACAAATAAATCAGAGAAAACAAATCCAAATAATATACTAAATAAAGCTAAAAGAAATAAAGGTATAATCACAGCAAAGTTAGATTCATGAGAGTTTAAATAAACATTTTTTATACCATTTGGTACAGTTAAGAATACTAAACTTATTAACCTGAATGAATAAAAAGCTGTTAATCCTGCTGTTAAACTTCCTAAAATATAAGCATAAACTCCTGAAAAACTGTATTGCCCATAAGCTAATTCTATTATTAAATCTTTACTATAGAAACCTGTTAACCACGGAGTAGCTAATAATGATAAAGATCCTACTAACATTACAGTATAAGTAAAGGGTAAGAATTTAATCAAACCTCCCATTTTTCTAATATCTTGTTCATCAGCGAAACTATGAATAACAGCACCAGCGCCTAAGAATAGTAATGCTTTAAAGAAAGCATGGTTAACTACATGCATTAAAGCTACATTGTATTGACTTAAACCTACAGCCATAACCATATAACCTAATTGAGATATTGTACTGAATGCGATTATTCTTTTTAAATCATTTTGTACTAATCCACAAGTAGCTGCAAAGAAAGCTGTACTTGCTCCAATTAAAGTAATAACTAATAAAGCAGTAGGACTAAATTCTAAAATAGCAGATGATCTAATTAATAAGTATAAACCAGCTGTAACTAGAGTAGCAGCATGTAATAAAGCACTAACTGGAGTAGGAGCTTCCATAGAACCAGGTAACCAAGAATGTAAAGGAATTTGAGCAGATTTAGCCATAGCTCCTATTAATAATAATAAACTTATTATAGTAATAGCTGTTTCATTCATAAAAGGTGCTAAACTAAAAATTGTTGAATAATCAACAGATCCAAATAAAGCAAATAATGCAAAGAATCCTATACTTAATCCCATATCACCTACTCTATTCATAGTTAAAGCTAATATAGCTGCTTTATTGGCTTGAATTCTAGTAAAATAGTAGTTAATCAATAAATAAGAAACTACTCCTATACCTTCCCAACCTATGAACATTACAAAATAGTTAGCACCAGAAACTAATAATAACATGAAAAAAGTGAATAAAGATAAATAAGAGAAGAATCTTTGATTATGAGGATCTTCAGCTAAATAAGAAGTTGTATATATATGAATTAATGTCGATATATATAATA
>QFEQ01000635.1:4330-19412 GCA_003316335.1 Hemileccinum impolitum
ACTCCTCGTCTCCGTCTTCCTCGTCCAGCTAGTTGAGGTTGAGTCCCGTAACACAAACATTGTCTGGAAGACAGGCTCGCTGGCATGAGCTCTTACAAGAATTCAATTACACTCTTATTTACAAACCCAGCAACACAAATGGATGTGCTGATGCCCTTTCTCATTGCCCAGATCATGGCAATGCAATCGATAATTTAAATGAAAATATCACCATTTTCCCTTCTATCATTCTCTGTTCCTCTAATTTATCTATCTCCATATCCTTAACCTCCTCAGATGCTCACCTCCCCACCAAGGGCTCCTCAGCAGCGGCAGGTTTCAACCTGTATTCTACAAGCAATTTTGACATCCCTGCCCATGACCAGCTCTTGATCCCCACCCATGTCAAAATCCAACTTCCCCTTAGTACCTACAGCAGGATTGCCCCTTGTTCAGGCCTCACCTTCAAGCACAAAATCGATGTCATGGCCAGAGTCATTGACACTGATTATAGGGGAGAAATTGGGGTTATCCTGTTCAACCATGCCGACACACCTTTCCATATTTCTAAACATGACTGTGTTGCACAGCTAATTATCGAAAAAATAGAAAACCCAACATTAACAGAAGAAACGACTCTAAATGAATCAGAATGAAATGAGAAAGGTTTTGGCTCTACTGGAGTCAAGGCTATGGCCTCCACTTCTCTTTATTCTAACTTTGAGACAAAACTAATGAATGAATCAGAACAATTAGGCATTGACACAGTTAACGAATATGAATTTTATGTGCAAGATAGACTCTTCCGATCTTCAAATGGCATAGTTTTTGTGCCCCCTTCTTTTCACAACGAACTCATTTCTCTCTTTCATGATTCTCCTATGGTGGGCCACCCTGGTCGTGACTGTACCATTAGTGCTATTAAACAATTTTACTGGTGGTCTGGTGCAGCCAAAGACATTGCTTCATATGTAGAACACTGCCAGGTGTGCTCCCTCATAAAGGGTTCGTCAAAGCTGCTGGCAGGAAAATTAATCCCACTTCCAATTCCTTCCAGCCCTTGGGTCAATATATCTATCAATTTTGTTACAGGATTCTCTACCTTCAAAGGGTATGATGCCATTGGCATTGTTGTCGATCATTTCTCCAAAGAAATCATTTTATTCCCTTGTACAAAAACTACTTCATCCGCCAACTTGGCACATTTATTTAGAGATCATGTTTGGTGTATGCACAGACTACCTAACACTATCGTTTCAGACAGGGGACCACAATTTGTGTCAGAGTTCATGAAAGAACTCTACAAAGTTCTAGGGATCCAACAAAAGTTGTCAACTGTGTATCATCTGCAAATGGACAGACAAACAGAACGAATCAACCGCAAGGTACTGGCATACCTTAGAGCGTATGTTGCAAAACAACAAGATTCTCGGAGCGACTGGCTCAAAATGGCACAATTCATGCACAACTCATCCCTTATGACTGCCACTGGTGCAACCCCATTCCAAGTTATGTATAATTATCATCCATGACTCGGGGCTGAACCCTTGTCCTCCATCACCCCTGGGGGGTCTTTCGCATTGTCCATGGCAAAATTGCATGATGAAATCGCCACCATGCTCGCTAAATCCCGAGACTGAATGGTTCACAACCAAGAGTCTAAACGCTCCTCTGCTCCTTCTTATGCCATCAGTGACCTGGTCTGGTTATCCACCGATCACCTCACACTTCCATACCCACACATAAATTAACACAAAAGTTCATTGGTCCATACCAAATCACTGCCATACTCCCTAATGCCATCACTCTCCACCTCCCCTTCTCTGTCTCCATACATTCTATGGTGAACATTTCTTGAGTAAAACCCTACAAAGCCCTGTTGGCTGGCCAACCCATATTTAAACCAGATGCCATAATGGCCACAGAAGACCGTCATGAAGAATATGAGGTAGACTTTATCACCACCAGCAGACTTTCTCAAGGAAAGTTACAGTACCTCATCCATTGGAAAGGATGGGACAAGGTGGATCACACCTGGGAACCGGCTGCTAATTTAAAGCATGCGCAAGACGCTATCAACAACTTCCATAAATCACATCCCTCTGCTCTGTGCCCCATTTGGGGTATATCTGACATGCAATTCCTTTCCCTCTTCTCTCCATTTGGACCCTCCTATACTGAATTTGCAGACTTGCAGTTGGACCTCAAATCTGACGAATGGGGGGTAGTGTTATAGTTCGGGCACACGTACACCCTATTTTTCACTTCCACCTTCGCTCATATGCATGCATCACTGAGCACCATTTTACTTACTTGATTTCTCTTTTCCAAGTCATGTGACCAGTGCACATGACCACGGGAAACCTTCATGTGACACGAGGCTAGCCCTATGACATCATTGATGATATCATACCTCATGTCCCTTATCCTTCTCTCATGTTTACTTCTGTTTACTTCTTTCCTTCTTGAACATTCCATTGCATTCCATGCCATTTACCTGCCCTTAACTAATTCAGACTCCGATGCCTGCCCTAAGATACTCAGTAGTTGTATATAAACCCTTTCTGTAATTCCTTTGTACCTTAGTCTTAATCACTTTGTTCCACCCACCTCTTCTGGTGCCTGCAACTCAGTGTTACTGCTCCTCTCTCCTCTGCCAGCCTAGTCCTCTGTCAAGGGACCATTGTATATGCTCTATTGTCTCATCTCTGTCACAATACCAATCTTTCAGCTTGTCCTCGTTATCATTGTTGACATTAACACCGTCAATCGCTGTCTTCTTGTCTCTGTGTTCCTTGTAGAGCAAATCCTTGTTGCAGCTGGCAACACCCCCCAGGTGTAAGGTACATTTTTCTTGGTGAGGTCATTGAGGGGTCACGCAATTTGACTGAAACCTTGAATAAAGCGACAGTAATAGTTACAAAGACTGAGGAATGATTGTAGCTGCTTGAGCTTTGTGGGCGCTGGCCATTCTAGAATGGTGTTGACTTTCTTTGTTTGCATGGCTATGCCATCCTTGGAAATGTGCATTCCTAGAAAATCTACATTGTCAGCATTAAATACACACTTCTCTGGTTTGGCATAGAGGTTGTTCTCCTGTAAGCATTGGAGAACTTCCTTGACAATTTCGGAGTGTTCTTCATCTGTTTTTTTGCGTGTGAAGATACACATATTGTCCAAGTATATGATGACGATGGTGTACATGTCATTAAAAATGTTGTTCATCATTTGTTGGAATGTTGGTGGTGAATTTGTCATGCCGAAATACATAACAACGGGTTCATAGGTGCCCAAAGGTGTGACGAAGGTGGCTTTCTATTCATCGCCTTCTTTGATATGGATATTGTTGTATCCCCATCTGAGATCCAGACAGATGAACTTGTCTGCGTCTTTTAATCAATCTACGAGGGAAGAAATGAGTGGTAAAGGGTACAAGTTTTTTACCGTTCCTTCATTTAAATAGCAATAGTCCATAACCAGCCTTTTTTTCACCAGTTTTCTTTGGGATAAAAAATACCAGAGCCATTTGTGGAGACTTTGATGGATGTATATATCCTTTTTCTTGTTCAGAGGTGATAAAGTTCCAGACTTTGTCTATTTCGGTGTCAGAGAGGGGGATAACTCAACCTTTTTTGGGAACAAAGTCGGGTTTGAGGTCGATGGTGTGGTCCCAGGTTTTGCAGACCGGCATCCATTTGGATTCCTCTTTGCTAAATACATCTAAAAATTCGTGATATTGTTTAGTTACCTTTTCTGTGAGGCCTTCTTCAATGGATCTAACCAGTACCCATTATTTCATTTGGTTGGCTTTGCAGTGTTTGGTACATCTGTTAAAAGTTACGGTTTTTGATACCCAGTCGATCAGTGGATTGTGTTGATAGAACCAGTCATAACCTAGGATTACTTCATGGGACCCTAGGGTGGCGACCAGCATGTCAACTCCTTCCACATGTCTGTTGTACAAGAGAATAATAGATATGTATTCATGGATCATTCTGTGCTTTGAGGATGATCCATCCGCATTAGTAACGTTCATCGGGTTAGAGAGGGAATAGGTCGTGATGCCCATCTCCGTTACCCAGTGTTTGTTGACAAATGTTTGTACAGCTCCAGAATCGAGGAGCAACATCATGGTTCAGAAGGTCCAATCTCCTTTTTTGGTCTGGAAGTAAATGTCAGTGTTAATATTGAATTTGCCTCCTTGAGAGGCATCTGGTTCTTGGTGAGAAAAAGTCAAGGGGGATTTATAAGATGAAATACAAGATGATCGTTCATTCAAGAGGGAATTAAGTGCACTATTGTTATTTGGTGCTGTGCTCAATTAAGATGCCCTTTCAGATGTGAGTCCATAAGTAAAATTGTTCAAAGAGGCATCATCTTTGACTACCTCTCTATCCATCTCCCCTTCAATAGGTAAACAAGAAAAATGATTTGAAGAAGAAGAAAATGGTAATGATGAAAGGAAACTATTGTCCTTGGCCGAATAGATACCCCTCAGATCTATTTGGCTCACTCTTTTCCCTTGAGTCCTTCGGCAGCAAGGTGCTGAGCTCTTGTCATAAAGAGATCGAAATAATAGGCTTAGGCTTCTTCATTCTGCCAGTCAGGAACTGATGAGGTATAGGAGTGAGGAGAGGATGAGGAATTGACGGCCGTGACAGAGGCAATGGCTGTAGAGGGAGCGAGTGGGATCTCGTGGTTTTGGCAGTTTGGAGGATAGGATGTTCTTCCGGTCATAGGGTCGAATGTTGGTCGTTGCCTTGGTTTTCTCAGTTCTTTACAGTTCCAAGAAATATGACCTTTTTTGCCACAATTGTAGCAGTTCTGATTGTTGACACAGGGTGGACCTTGGACAGCATGCACATCTTGCATTGGTGCTCCTTGACTGGGTTGTGTTCCGACTGCTGTGAATTGAGGTTTGGACTGGTATTGATTGCGAGGGATAAAACTGCTCTTACTTCTTTCCAGCCAAATGCAATGGAACATCTTTCCGATCTTGATGGCGGTGTCTTCCCATGTCTTGAGATCTTCCTTAATGGTGGGGCAGTGTAGGCAAACCTGGAGATAGACATTGTAGTTGATACTCTCTTTGTAGAGTTGGAGCGCAATCCCAGGCTCCATCTTGGCATTGATTTGTAGCAGATTAAATTGCTGAATATAGACTTTGATGGGGAGAGTCCCTTGTTGCAATGCTACCAATTTTTTGTAAGCCTCCACTTTTAAGACATTGATGTGGAAGTGTTTCTCAATGTGTTCCTTTAACACTTTCCATGTCAGCCAGAGTCCTTTGATGGGATACTGCTCGACAGTTACTCGAGTGAAATCTGCAGCTCTTCCATTCATTCAAAGGAGAACTGCCACCATCCTCTAGTGGTTGTCTAAGTTGGGCTGACAGTCTACCCAGGCACCTATTTTAGTCCACCAAATGTGGAACTTATTTCTATCACCGTCCTAGGTGCCAGGATCGGCAAAGGCCTTATATGCATTTGAAGAGGAAGTAGAGGAGGCGGTTTGGTTTTGAATGAGGGTTTGCATGGCCGCAGCCATGAGTGTCATCTGTTTGGAGAGATCATCCCATAGTTGGTTACCTGACATCCTTACTGTCTACTATCTTCCAAATAGACTCTGGGGATTTTAAAGGTATTCTTGGTTGGGGTAGAGAGCAGTGCAGGGTCGAAGTACTGAGTGGTTGGGAATGCTAAGATCCCAAAGGCAGTGGTAATGAGTATGGATGTAATGGGGGTCTTGAATGTACACACATCGGGTACGTATCTTTTTGTGCCTTAGAAAGAGGCCATTGATGCCCTCAGGCTCTGGTGTGGTGTTGTTGGGGTTGATTGATGGAGCAGGAGGCGGAGTATGAGGTTGTTGAATGTTCAATCAGTAGAACACAAGTGCGGTGGCTTCTCTTTGAACTTCAATACATTTGAGCCACTTAGTATGGGACATATAACAAGAAAGAGGGAATGCAGCAAGGTCCGGCTTTTGGCAGTCTTAATCAAGTGTTGTGGGCTGCAATGAGAATCTGCTCCATGAGAAATACAGAGATGAGGAGGTGATGAGTGACGGTGTCAACGTCGACAAGAATGACAAGGATGAGCTCGAATATTGGTATAGCAACAGCGACGAGACGATAGAGCATATGACAGTCCCTTTACAGAGGACTAGGCTGGTGAAGAGGAGAGGAGCAGTAACACTGAGTTGCAGGCACCAGAAGAGGTGGGTGGAATGAAGTGATTAAGACTAAGGTACAAAGGAATTACAGGATGGGTTTATATATGACTACTGAGTACCTTAGGGCAAGCATCTGAGTCTGAATTAGTTAAGGGCAGGTAAATGGCATGGAATGCAATGGAACGTTCAAGAAGAAAAGAAGTAGACAGAAGTAAATGTGAAAGAAAGATAAGGGACACAAGGTATGACATCATCGATGATGTCATAAGGCTAGCCTCGTGTCATGTGAAGGTTCCCATGGTCATGTGCTCTGGTCACGTGATCTTGGAAAGAGAAATCGACTAAGTAAAATAGTGCTCAGTGATACCAGGCATATGAGTGAAGAATAAAGTGAAAAATAGGGCGTACGCATGCCCAAACTATAACAAGATCAGCAAAATGTTTCACTGTATCTAACTGGAATGAAGCAGGACCAGCTTCATCCCAAGAAATCAACCCTGGTCCAAACCACACTTTACCACTGTTGGAACTCAGCCCGGTCAAGGGGCTCCAATGCAAGATGTCCACACAGTTCAAGGAGCAGTCCATGATATGCACACCTGCTACAATTGCAACAAGCAGGGCCATATATCAAGGAACTGCAAAAAGCCACATCACGCTCAGGGTTGGGGACAATTCAACCTCATTACTGGACAAACTTCCTTCACCCCTCCATAATTTCAGAACTGCAAGATACCGCTTGCACCCACCACAGCTATTGCCTCTGTTGTAGCTGACTCATCCTCCTCCACAATTGCCAGGAACACCTGCCTAGCAAAACAAAGAAGCACAGGTGTACTACTTCGACTTGTATGAAGCAAAGGAATAGCAGCTGGCTGCTGAAGGACTTAAGGGAAAAGGGAAAGCTGAGTAGATCCGGGAGGTACCTACTTGGCCATGGACAAAAGTTTTTTTTCTTCTATTCCATTCTCTATTTCTTCTCCAAATCATTTCTCTTGTCTTGATATCAAAGGGGAGATGGACATTGAAGCAGATGATAAAGCTTCTTTGAACAATACTACATATGGACTTACATCTGAAAGGGCATCTCAATTAAGCATGGCACCAGATCATAATAGTGCACTTAATTCCCTATTGAATGAATGATCTTCTCACATTTCTTCATATAAATCTTTCTAGAACTCTTTTTCTCACCAGAAACCCAATGCCTCTCAAGGAGGTGAATTCAACATCAATACTGACATTTATTTTCAAGATAAAAAAGGTGAATGGACCTTTCGCATGACCTTTTCTCTTCTGGACTCTGGAGTGGTCCAGATCTTTGTCAACAAACACTGGGTTACAGAAATGGGAATTCAAACACACCCCCTCTCAAACCCTATGAATGTGACTAATGCAGATGGGTCCTCTTCCAAACATGGAATGATCCATGAGTATGTTTCCATCATTCTCTCTTATAACAGACATTCTGAGGGTGTGGATGCACTAGTTGTAACCTTAGGCTCTCATGAAGTAATCTTAGGATATGACTGGTTCTGCCAATATAACCCACTCATTGATTGGGTAACAAAAACAATAAACTTTAACAGGTGCACTAAAAACTGCAAAGCCTACCATGTTATAGGCATCAATGAGGAACAAGGTGATGATGAGAACATGGGCAACTACTCAGCTAGGAGCAGCCCGATGCCTATACTGAGGTTGTAATAAGGTAGAGAGAAGGGCGGTGTTAATGCCCTGAGGACTTGGCAATGGGGTGATCCAACGAAACAAGAGTGTCAGAAGCCATTGTACATAGGCTGGCTTAGACCTATGATAATGAAGGATGATCCCCCAGAGACCACAATGAAAGGATAGGGATCCTCCACTGTAGTCCCCAGGCTTATATAGCAGACTACAGTAGTGACAGTGACTAGTGACAGTGACTAGGGTAAAGGGTAGTCCATACATGAGGTAGCAGTGAGGTAGAAGGTATGGCTACAAGAAGGAGCAGAGATTAACAGAGTGAGGCTTATATGTGGAGGTGGAAGAATGGAAGTGAAGGTGTAAGCCAAACCTAATCATAGATCGGATCATGGCAGAGATCCAGATGGGATCTATCTCTGATCAACAGAGATAACCATGGGAAGATCTAATCGTGAGTAGGGTAAGGATAAGGGCAGAGTCTAGCATGTGCCCGTAATCCACTAAGGTAAACATTAAAGTAAATGTTAGTCCAGAGAATTGATAGAGATAGCGAGTATGAGCCATGTACTATAACATACCAAACACAACCATGGATCCTGGTCTGATCTATTGAAGAAGGACTCATAGAGAAAGTGCCAAAACAATATCATGAATTTCTCAACGTATTTAGTAAAGAGGAGTCCAAATGGATGCCAGTCCACAAACCATGGGACCACGCCATTGACCTCAAACCCAACTTTATGCCCAAAAAAGGTCAGGTCATCCCACTCTCTGATGCCAAAATCGAGAAAGTCCAGAACTTCATTAAGTCTGAGTAAGAAAAGAGCTATATCCACCCATCAAAATCTCCACAAACAGCTCCTGTATTCTTTATTCCCAAGAAAACTGGGGAGAAATGGTTGGTTATGGATTACTGGTATTTAAATGAGGGTACAGTCAAGAACTCATACCCTCTTCCACTCATTGACAACATATTCAATGATATGTACATGGTGGTCATTGTCTATTTAGACGACATGTGTATCTTCACATGCAAGAAAAGCAATGAGGAACACTCGGAAATTGTCAAAGAGGTCCTTCAATGCTTGCATGAAAACAACCTCTATGCCAAACCAGAGAAGTGTATATTTAATGCTGATGATGTCGATTTCCTAGGGATGCACGTCTCAAAAGACAGTGTTACCATGTAAACTAAGAAAGTCAACGCCATTCTGGAATGGCCAGCCCCCACCAAGCTCAAGCAGCTTCAATCATTCCTTGGACTCTGTAATTATTATCAACGATTTATTAACAGTTTTGGACAAATTGTATGCCCCCTCAATGACCTTACCAAGAAAAACATACCTTACACTTGGGGGGTGGTGCAGCAAAACATGTTTGATACGCTCAAAAAACAATTCACCGAAGCTCCACTTCTTGCATATCCCAACCCCACCCACCCTATGCATTTGGAAACTGACGCCAGCGACATCACCACAGGGGCAGTATTATTGATGCAAGAGGAGGATAACTTGTGGCACCCATGTGCTTTTCTTTCCCACTCTTTTTCTTCTGCTGAATGCAATTACCCTGTCTACAACAAGGAACTGCTGGCTATCATATGCGCTCTTGAGGAGTGGTGACACTATCTTATTGGAAAAACTGACTTTGAGATTTGGACAGACCATAAAAATCTCAAGTACTGGAAAAAACTGCAAACATTGTCTGGATGCCAAGTGCACTGGCATGAGTTACTTCAAGAATTCAACTATACCCTAATTTACAAGCCAGGCAACACGAACAGATGTGCCAATGCTCTCTCTCATCACCTGGATCATGGGGACACCATTGATAATTTAAATGAAAATATCACCGTTTTTCCTTCCACTGTTTTGCATTCTTCTAATTTATCTATCCCTGTGTTACTCACCTCCTCAGATGCTCATTTACCCACCAAGGGCTCCACAGCAGTGGCAGGTTTTGACCTGTATTCTACAATGAATCTTGACATCCCTGCCCACGACCAAATTCTCATTCCCACCCACATCAAGATTCAACTACCCCTTGGTACCTACAGCAGGATTGCCCCCTGTTCAGGCCTCGCCTTCAAGCACAAAATCGACGTCATGGCCAGAGTCATTGACACCAATTATAGGGGAGAAATCGGAGTAATCCTGTTCAACCATGCTGACATACCGTTTCACGTCTCTAAACATGACCATATTGCACAGCTAATTATTGAAAAAATAGAAAACCCAACACTCACAGAATCGACGACATTAGAAGACTCACAATGTAACAATAAAGGGTTTGGCTCCACTGGAGTACAAGCCATTTCCTCTACTTCGATAACATTGAACTTTGAAACTAAATCATCAGCAGAATCTGAAAAACTGGATGTTGACGCCATCAACAAATACAAATACCATGCTCAGGACAAATTGTTCAGAACTTCTAATCATTTTCATGCCTCATTCCCTTCATACAGAAATTATTTCCCTTTTTCACGATTCCCCTATGGCGGGCCATTCAGGCCAAGACCAGACAATTGATGTGATTAAACACTTTTACTGGTGGCCCAGAGCTGCTAAAGACATTGCTTCATACATAGAACACTGTCAGGTGTGCTCCCTCACAAAGGGATCATCAAAGCCACCAGCAGGAAAGTTAATTCCTCTACCAATCCTTTCCCGACCTTGGATAGATATATCTATTGATTTTGTTACAGGATTTCCCACCTCCAAAGGGTATGATGCCATCAGCATCATAGTCAATCATTTCTCCAATGAAATCATTTTATTCCCTTGTCACAAAACTACTTTTTCCACCAATCTGGAACTTTTATTTAGAGACTATGTCTGGTGTACACATGGACTCCCTAACACTATCATATCAGACAGGGGACCACAATTTGTGTCAGAATTCATGAAGGAACTGTGCAAAGTGTTGGGGATCCATCAGAAGTTGTCTACCATGTACCACCCTCAAACCGACAGACAAACGGAATGTATCAATCATGAGGTACTAGCCTATCTTAGAGTGTATGTTGCCAAGCAACAAGACTCTTGGAGTGACTGGATCAAGATGGCGCAATTCGTGCACAACTCCTCTCTTACCACCACGACCAGTGCGACCCCCTTTCAAGTCACCCGTAATTATCAACCAAGACTCGGGGTAGAACCCTCTTTGTCCACTACCCCTGGGGGGTCAGTTGCCTCTTCTATGGCAAAGTTGCATGATGAAATAGCTGCCATGCTCACTAAATCCAGAGACCGGATGGTTTACAACCAAGAGTCTAAATGTTCCCTTGCACCTTCTTATGCTGTTGGAGACTTGGTTTGGCTGTCTACCAACTCACTTCCCTACTCTGCATGTAAATTAACACAGAAATTCATTAGTCTGTATCATATCACCACCATCCTCCCTAATGCTGTTACTCTCCACCTCCCTGCTTCCATTTCCATCCATCCAACAGTTAATGTTTCCCATATTAAACCCTATAAAGCCCCATTGGCTGGCCAACCTGTCTTTAAACCAGACACCATCATGGTCACAGAGGACCGACATGAAGAATACGAGGTTGATTTTATAGCTGCCAGTAGACTTTCATGCAGAAAATTACAGTACCTCATCCATTGGAAAGGATGGGACAAGGTGGATCACACCTGGGAACCCATGAGTAACTTAAAACATGTGCAGGACACTATTGACGACTTCCATTCTTCTCATCCCTCGGCTCCCTGCCCCCTTCATGGAATATCTAACATGCAATTTCTCTTCTTGTTCTCTCCCTTCAGACCCTCCTATACCAAATTTGCAGACTTGAGACTGGACCTCGAATCTGGCGAATGGGGGGTAGTGTTATAGTTTAGGCATGCATACACACTTATTTTATCTTTTATCTTCACTCATATGCATGGCATCACTGAGCAATGTTTACCTTAGTAACTTCTCTTTTCCAAAGTCACATGACCAGTGCATGTGACCATGGGAATTGTCAGGTGACTTGAGGCCAGACTCATGACATCATAGATGATGTCATGCCTCATGCCCTTTATCTTCTTCACATGCCTATTTCCATCTCACTTCTTTTCTTCCATGATATTCTACAACATTTCACTTCTCATGCCTACCCTTAACTAATTCAGACTCAGATGCTTGCCCTAAAGTACTCAGTCTTACTATATAAACCCTCTCTGTAATTCCCTTGTACTTTAGTCCTATTCACTTTGTTCCACCCACCACCTCACAGTGCCTGTAACTCAGTGGAACCACTCCTCCTTCTCCTTGCCAGCTTAGCCCTCTATTCAGGGCCACTTGTATGCCATATTGTCTTGTCTCGGTTGCTATCCCCATCTTCAACCTTGTTCTTGTTATCCTCATTGACATTGACATCATCAGTTGCCGCCTCCTCATCTCAGTCTTTCTTGTCCAACCTGTCGTTGCAGTTGGCAACAGGTAAGGCACATAGTTGAAAGATTCTTTGAAGTCTGGGTTTGTGAGCATGTCATGAATACAAGCAATGGGATCATGAAACCAAACATCAAATGATTGTGTTGAAACACTGCTTATGCAAAGGTGTTAATCACTTACTTTGGTAGAAGGGTGGTTGAGGTTGGTTGGGCTGGTAGCGATGATGAATGATTGAGATCAAGAGTATTATTTGAACTCAGATGTTGAGTTTGAATCTTATATATGTTACAAATATTCTTAATATGGAAATGTAGGATAAGTTACATTTCAGTAATATAAGAGTGGGGCTTAGACTGCCATTATCTGGTGTTCAACAGATTGGTCCATTCATGGCAGCCAGTCTGGCAGTGGCTGATTGCCCGAGTACTTGATGAGAAGCTTTGACCATTTGGTGCCAGCTAACGGAGTGTTGTTGATAACATCATATAAGCATTTTGCACTTCTAAATGGTGGTATCTTGCACTGTGGATTCTGAGGATCCGACTCAAGTAGAGTTGCCACCCATATATCCATGAGGGTGTCAATTTGTCCTGCACTCATCCTGGTACATTGATATAGGAGGTCTGTTGTGGAGTGTAACCAGTTCAATGAGGAAGACAGATATGANGAGGCAGTGATAAATGAAGTTGGCGTTAATGAGTATAATGATGATGAGGTTGAATATGGGGATGGAAATGGATACAATTCAGTACATGCAAAGAGCCCCTTTGAACTGAGGGCGAGGCTGGCAAAGAAGAGGGAGTGGTATCACTTGGTTGTAGGCACTGTGAAACAGTGGGTGGAACAGAAGTGAATAGGACTAAGGTAGTGACATGATATGGATGGGTTTATATATGGGAAGGAGCTATCTTAGGGCAGGCCAGCTGAGTCCTAAATAGTTTAGGGCAAGGATGGAACATGGAACATCATGGAATGTTCAAGAAGAAAGAAGTGGACAGAGATAAATGTGAGAAGAAAGATAAGGGCCATAAGATATGCTGATATCAATGATGTCATAGGTCTAGCCTCAGGTCATGTGCCAGTTCCCACAGTCATGTGCACTGGTCACATGACTTTGGAAAAGAGAAAGTGACTAAGATAAACAGTGCTTAGTGATGACAAGCATATGAACAAAAAGAAATAAATAAATAGGGGTGTACAGGGCCTGAACTATAACAAGGTCAGCTGTTTCAAATTGAGTGCAATTGGTATAAGGAGTCCAGTCATTGTCTGATGTAGTATGAAGTGGTTCAGGTTGTGCATTAGGTGGAAAGAAATTTCCTTGTGTATCACAAAATTGTCCTAAAAATATCAAAATTTATCAGTAGTTTGAATAGGAAATGATATGATCTTACCATTCAAATAAGGATGAAATACTTGATGCAATATCCCACCCATTCTCAATTCTTCACACTATTGCTGATATGGATTGTTCTTGTCCTCACTCCCAGCTTGGGATGGTCTGGGAGAGGGTGGGGAATAATCAGAGGCTGGGTTTGGTGGTGGAGAGGGTGGTGAAATCCTGTACTGTTGACAATTGGTTGGATGGGTTGCCAGATGGTGCTTAGTTCAACCACCAGGAGTTTTGAACCAGCAATTACATTCTGGGTGTTCACATGGAAGTTGCAAGGAAATATTTGCAGCATCCAGACCTGACCTTTGAGGTGGTATTTTTATACTAAGTCTAAAAGTGGCTGTTTCAAGCAACTTGTTAAGCTATGTATTTGTTTGCACTCAGGGCAACCAGACTTACAAAAGGCTGTTCAAGTTCACATTATGACTTTTGCACCAGTACCCTCACATCTCTACTCCATACATTAAGCCTCTCTTACTTGACCTCCAAACCACAATCATTCCTAATGAGTACTCTATGTACCTGTACAAAGAATGCAACTACTCACCGCAGTGCTATTGTTCATGTGGCCCAAAGCAAACAACAGACCAAAGTGGAAAAACAGACTGATGATGACTATGGAGCAGCAGAGAAGGCCACAGTTGAAACAGCTCGACTCACAATGTACATGCTCATTGCCTAGGTTAGTGACATCCATGGCTCAACTCCCAGAGCACTCTACAAGATATCTTATCTTATCGGGTCATGTGACCTAATCTAATCTCCAACCAATCACACACAGTCTTTTCATCTCAAGACATACAATGGACTTGTCATTCAGACTTCAACGCTCAAACCCTAAACCCAGGTTCTAGGGCTATACCCTTTTAGTATGCACAGCCTTCTTTTAATTTCCATGCTGTGCTACACTTCTTATTTGAAATACGAGAGTCATCATGACTCATTTCCCTTGGCACACAGCTTCATTTCATATTCATGGCTGTGTGCACAGCATCTATTTGATATTGGGTAGAGGGTTGACATGAGTCACAGCATAGCCTCACATGCACAGACCAGGACCATAATATGTACAAACACTGTAACAGTATATAAGAACCAGAATTAGTAGCCAGAGAACCTAGAAAAGTTCTCTTGGTCTTTCCCCTGTGAATCAGGCCTTGAGTTCCACTCAAACCCAGTTATCCTTCCCATCCCCATTCCCCTCTGGTGGAATAGTCCTGAATATGTCTCCCTTGGAAGTATAAGCATCAGGGTTGTTTCATTAGAACTTTTCTCAGTTTCATCCCCTGTTGATGATGACTTCGACCCAGGACATGCATACAACAACAACAACAAGGTTCTGTGATCGCTGGGCTCCATCCACAAGTAGGATTGGATGTTACTGTCTCACATTAGGACACTGCTTATGCCACAGTGAACTAAGTGTTCACTCTTCAGCCACAGAACAAGTTGACCTTC
>QFEQ01000635.1:19594-30777 GCA_003316335.1 Hemileccinum impolitum
TGGGACATCAACAGTATGCCTCAATGCCTCAGAACTCCACCGCTGTATGTCAGGCTCAAGAACTTAGAAGGGTTAGAGGAAGGGGAGATCTATGAGCTGAAGCAAAAGAAGCTGAGGCAAAAGAAGGTTTACCAGAGGGTAACCAAATATGAAAGGAAGGAGACAACTTTGACCTGGACGATTGGGCAAGTCAGGCTCAAACCATCCTCACTAAGAGCAAGAAAAGGGCTTAAGAAGCCACTGTGGTATAGGACAACAAAGAAGCTGAAGTTTTAGTGCATAGAAGATTGGGTACACGCCCTTTACAGAATCCTTGCAACCATCATACTCCTTTACACCGTGATATTATTATACCACATTTTTCCACAAACATCCTTGAAAGATCAAGATAGGAGACTTTGTCCTCCACACTACAAAAGAAGGTCTTTATAAAGACACCAAGAGTGTTAACTTTGATGAAAAAGCAAATGAGTACTTTAGTGCTCCACAAGATCTATTCAGTTGGGATGCACCTGAAGAAAATGAAATACCTTGGGGACCAGCCATAGCCATAATCGCAGGTGTAACTGAAAACTACATCCAAGATATCTAAAGGGATGTTGGGAGGCACTCAAACCACATGGCAGGAGATGATGGCCAACATGCAGGCAATGTTGGACTCTCATTCCATGCATCTACAACAAGTTGAACAAGAAAAGGTGTCATTAACAGACACATTACTATGGGCCAATGGGCAGCTGGCCACTGCAAAGGAACAATCCCAACAAGCAGATCAGTGGATGAGAGAGCTGGTTGGACTTATGCAATGAGGAGGTTCAAAAGGAAAGTGGCAAGAAAAGCCAATCTATCTCAATGCAGATGGAGAAGAGATCTTAGATCTCAATGAAGAAGACAAGGAGGATTACTCCACAATAGCATCCATGGGCTCCAAAGTGGAGATATTTGCAGACTCTGGGACATATGATGGATCCCCAGGAAATTTTGAAGAATGGTGGATCAAAATGAAGGCTTGGTTAAAAGCAAACCCCAAACATTTCCAGAATAGGAAAAACGGAATCCAGAGTTGGAACATTGAACAAACATGGTTCACAAACCTCTCTAGGCTACAGGGACAGTGAGGGTCCTATTTCATGGAAGTTGAACTGAATCAGATGAGTAGTAGGATGTCTACCATGAAAACCATTCAGGACATACAGTCAGAGATAGAAGGGCTATTCTGGCCAGTCAATCAAGCAGACTGGGCCATGATGTGCCTCCACTCCTTCAGATAAGGCAAACGGGACTTGCCAAAGCAATTATCCATCAAGGGATATATAAGCCAATAGAGGGCTCTAAATGAAAGGGCTAACCTCAGAGATGTGGCCGGGGTCAACAATATAGAGAACAGCATCTCAAAAGAGATACAGGCCAAACTCTTCAAAGGTTGTCAAAGATCAAACATTGACAATACACTTAAAGAAGTGCTTGAGATCAGACAGCAACTGGATGCACTTAAGGCATTCAATTGTGGAACCAAAGAAGAATAGAAGGAACCCCACAAAGTCAACATGACACAGACGCAAGGGAGTACTAAAGGCCAGAACTGCTACAATTGTGGATCAGGCAAACACATATCAAAGTACTGCGATCAGCCATGCAAGGAATGCAAGGAGTGTCACTTCCTAGGAGGAGGACACAAAGACAGCTGCTGATATTGGAGTGCAAGGGTGACAGACATGCACACATGTAATGCCACCACCACCAAGGACCTCATGGACCCTATAAGAGGGATGGGATATGAAGAGGCCAAGGCCCACTTCTGGGACCTAAAGGAATGTCATGACAAAGAGCAGTTGGGAAAAGGCAAAGTGAACTGAGTAGCCAGGGACCTCAGTTCACTTCAAGGAATTGTTTCGCTAATTTAACTGTTGAAGACACTGACAAGTTGGACTTCGACGATAGTGATAGTTGTACTAACAGTGAATGCGAATCAGAGATAAGTCAGAGAGCAGCTCAAAAAGAGCGTAGTAGGGACATAACACCTGTGCTTCATTCTCCCTTGAAAATGCAAAAACATGAAGAAATCAAATCAGTAACCTATTTACCAGTTCAACTAAAGACAAAAACAGTGAAGATGCCAAAGAAAGGATCAGAAGGAGCAGCAGGATATGATCTGTATGCCTCAGAAGCATGGATCATACTAGCACGAGGACAAAATCTAATCCCCACAAATATAGCCATAGCACTACCAGAAGGAACTTATGGACACATCGCCCCAAGATCGGGGCTTGCAGCAAAACATCAGATAAACATCCACGCTGGAGTTATAGATGCTGACTACCGAGGAACCTTGAGCATCATTCTATTTAATCATTCCAAACATGACTTCATCATCTCCCTGGGTGATTGAGTCACACAGCTGATCATTGAAAAGATTGACAATCCTACACTAGTGGAAGTAAAAGAGCTTCCTACAACTAAATAAGACCAAGATGGATTTGGATCTACAGGAGGAGTACACATTCATACCATCAATCCAGATAGGGAAATCCAAATGGAGATAAAGATCTTCACCACTAGGAAAATCCTGCTATGAAGAAATTATGGCACTACTAGATAGCAGTGCCAACGAGATATTCCTCGATAGGAAATGGGCAGAAGAATAATACCTGCCATTACAACCATTATAACATCCCATCACAGTATACAATGTGGATGGGACACTGAACTCTGCAGGACAGATAATGCATATGGCAGAACTCATCATGGAGTTCCAAGAGCATTGAGAGAAGATCTCGGCTGAAATCACAGACCTCGGAAAAAACCAAATGGTGCTGGGATATACATGGCTAAAAAAGCACAATCCTGAAATCAATTGGGCAAAGGGGATAGTGAAAATGGAAAGATGTCCACAGAGCTGTCAAACCTTGCAGGACAAGACCTCCTTTGTGAGGAAGGTGATGAGAGAAGAACAGGTGCATGCTTGGAAGGTATACCATATATGAAACACAATGAGCGAAAAGCCAAAGGTCCTAAAAGCTGCAGAGGAAATTGTACCACCTCAATTCCACAACTACCTCCATGTGTTCTCAGACAAGGAGTCAGAGCGAATGCCCATAAGGAAACCATAGGATCATGCCATCAACCTAAAGGAAAGCTTTGTACTAAAGAAGGGATGGAACATACCCCAGTTGCACGAAGAGCAAGAAGAAGTAATGGCATATCTAGATGAACAACTCAGAAAGGGATATATTTGTCCATCAAAATCCCTGCAGACATCACCGATCTTCTTCATCCCAAAGGAAGGGAAGAAATGGATGGTGACAGATTATAGATATCTGAATGAACACACCATCAAGAATAACTATCCATTACCCCTAATATTGCAATTGGTCAACAAACTCCAAGGAGCCAAGCTTTTCACAAAAATGGATGTGCATACTGGGTACAATAACATCCAAATCAAAGAAGGAGACAAATGGAAGGTGGCCTTTGTATGCTTTCAAGGCGCCTACGAACCCCTTGTCATGTACTTTGGCATGACCAATTCACCAGCCACATTTCAAACAATGATGAACAAGATCTTTGCTGATATGGATGATGTAGTTATGATATATGTTATAGTTTGGGCACATGTATGCTCTATATTTTCACTTTTACCTTCACTCATATACATGCATCACTGAGCACCATTCTACCTTAGTCATTTCTTCCTTCCAAAGTCATGTGACCACAGGAATGTTCACTTGACCTGAGGCTAGATCCATGACATCATAGATGATGTCATGTCTCATGTTCCTTATCTTTCCCCATGGTTATTTCCACTTTCTTCTTTTCTTCCAGAACGTTCTGTCATCTTCGCCTGCCCTAAACTTAATTCAGACTCAGATGCTTGCCCTAAAGTACTCGGTCGTTACTATATAAACCCTTCCTGTAATTCTCTCATACTTTAGTCCTATTCACTTTGTTCCACCCACCTCTACAGTGCCTGCAACTCAGTGAAACTGCTCCTCTCTTCCCTGCCAGCTTAGCCCTCTGTTCAGGGCCACTTTTATATTATACTGAATCGTCTCTGTCGCCATTCCAATCTTCAACCTTGACCTTGTCATCTTCATTGACATCAATACCGATATCTGTTGTCTCCTTATCTCTGTATTCCTAGTCCAGGTTGTCATTGCAGCCTGCAACAGTATACATCGACAACATCCTCATCTTCACCAAAACGGACATTCTCAAGAAGCATGACAAAATCATGGCAGAAGTACTGAGGAGGCTAGAAGAAAACAATCTATTTATAAAGCCAGAGAAATGCAAGTTCCATGCTACTGAAATAGAGTTTCTGGGCTCAGTCATCAGACCTGATGGAATCAAGATGGATATGGACAAGATCCAAGCCATACTGCAATAGCCAACTCCCACAACACTCAAAGGAGTACAGAGTTTCCTAGGACTTGCCAATTTCTACAGAAGATTCATCAAAGATTATGCATCTATCACCAGACCACTCCACGATCTGACAAAGAAGGATGTACCCTTCCAATGGGATGAATTATAAAAAAAGATGTTTAATATGCTAAAAGAAGCATTTACAATGGCACCAGTACTGGCTTACCCAGACCACAACAGTCATTTCAGACTAGAAACTGACACATCGGACTTCGCCACAGGAGCAGTCCTATTATTGTTAAACAAAGAAACCCAAAAGTGGCACCCAGTTGCCTACATGTTGCATGCTATGTCCCCAGAAGAAAGAAACTATCCCATAGCAGATAAAAAGATGCTCAGTGTCATAAGGGCACTTGAACTCTGGAGGCATTATCTGGAAGGAGCCAAATATGAATTCAAGATCTGGAATGATCATGCGAATTTGCAATAGTTCATGAAGAATCAAAACCTATCCAGAAGGCAAGCATGGTGGGCAGGATACCTATCCAGGTTCCATTTCAAATGGGTACATAAGCTGGGAGCAACAATGGTAAAAGCTGATGCACTATCACAAAGAGAGGATCATTCCCATAGTATGGATAATGACAATCAAAAAGTAACCATCATTAAGCTAGATGACATCCAAGCCACAAAGAAGACGGTTAGGATCCAAGATACCAGAGAAGACCTCCACAAACAAATTATAACAGCCAATGAGGCTTTGATGTTCCCACAATGCCAAGAACTGCAGGACAGATACAGAATAGATATGGACCTCCAAAAAGAGGGTAAACTATATGTTGCGGATGAAGAAGACCTTCAAAGGAATGTCATCACCACTTATCATGACACCCTGGTTGCAGGACATCTAAGTTATGACAAAATGCAAGCCCTAATACAGCAGCACTATTTCTGGCCCCAGATGGCAACAGAAGTAAAAGAATATGTGTCACACTGTGACCGATGCCAACAATTCAAAGGGATGGATCAGAAGCTGGCAGGAAAGCTAGTACCACTTAAGGCCCCCGATATGCCATGGGTGGATATCTCAGCTGACTTCATCACAGATCTACCCACATCCAACAGATATGACTCAATCCTAGTGGTTGTAGATTGGTTCTCCAAAGAAGCAGAATTCATTCCATGCAACAATACAATCACAGCATTGGAAACGGCAAAGTTATACCTGAACAGAGTTTGGGTCAATCACGGAATCCCATGGAGCATAGTGTCTGATCGAGGACCACAGTTTACATCTCAAGTGATGACGAATCTATGCCAACAGTTTGGAATCAAACCCAAGCTCTCTACAGCATTCCACCTATAGATGGATGAGCAAACTGAAAGGGTGAACCAGGATCTACAACAGTATCTCTGGTTATTCACCTCAGAAAAACAAGATGAATGGGTGGAATGGCTAGCCTTCACCCAGTTTCAACACAATTCCATGATCCATTCGGCAACCAAGAAGGCACTGTTTGAGATCACCCACACATACAAACCACAAATAGGGGGTGAACCCCTACCCTCACAGGCACCAGCAGCTGATGAATTTGCTGATACAGTCAAAATGGTGTTAGAAGACATCAAACAAAACATTATAAAAGCACAGGAGCAGATGAAAACACAAGCAGATCACCACAGATCTGAGGCACTGATGTACACCCAGGAGATCAAGTGTGGCTGAGTACAGAGAACCTTCAATTACCTAGAGCATCGAAGAAGTTAACAGAAAAATGGCTGGGACCATACAAAGTCAAACAGGCCATGCCCAATGCAGTCAAGCTGCATCTACTGCACACAATGAAGATTCACCCCACTGTCAATATATCAAGAGTCAAACCCTACAAAGAAAGATTGCTGGGTCAAATGGCATTCAAACTGGGACCAGTTATAGTTTTGGAGGAGAGGAAGGACCTGTACAAAGTGGATTACATCATAGACTCATGCTATAAAGGACGATGCCTCAAATACCTAGTCCACTGGGTGGGCTACGAGGAGGAGGAACAAACTTGGGAACCTGCAGATAACATGTCGAAAGCCAAAGAGGCTATAGACCAATTCCATTCCATCCCTCCACACCCCATTATCTCAACATGATCTACAACAAATTTATCATACTCTTTAAAGACAACCTATTCCCCACAATACCCACACATGGGACCAGGATTGCTACAGTCTTCAATCACCTGGAAGTTGATCTTTAGAAGGGGGGTGATGAAACAGCTCAACTCATAACGTACATGCTCGTTGCCTAGGTTAGTGACATCTATGGCTCAACTCCCAGAGCACTCTACAAGATATCTTATCTTATCAGATCATATGACCTAATCTAATCTCCAACCAATCACACACAGTCTTTTCATCTCAAGACATACAATGGACTTGTCATTCAGACTTCAATGCTTAAACCCTGAACCCAGGTTCTAGGGCTATACCCTTTTAGTATGCACAGTCTTCTTTTAATTTCTGTGCTGTGCTATGCTTCTTATTTGAAATATGAGAGTCATCATGACTCATTTCCCTTGGCACACAGCTTCATTTCATATTCATGGCTGTGTGCACAGCACCTATTTGATATTGGGCAGAGGGTTAATCTTTATATGGTTAAACCCTTCACACATGGAGTCACCATGACTTGACATGAGTCACGCACACAGACTAGGACCATAATATATACAAACACTGTAATAGTATATAAGGACCAGAATTAGCAGCCAGAAAACCCCAGAAAAGTTCTCTTGGTCTTTCCCCTGTGAATCAGGCCTTGAGTTCCACTCAAACCCAGTTATCTTTCCCATCCACATTCCCCTCTGGTGGAATAGTCCTGAATATGTCTCCCTTGGGAGTATAAGCATCAGGGTTGTTTCATCATCATCATTTTCTCCAACACTGGGTCCACCTGCCTGGCAAAATGAAGAAGCACAGGCTTACTACTTTGATTTGTTTGAAACCAAGGTGCGGCAACTAGCTGCAGAAGGACTAAAGGGAAAAGTCAAGGCCGAGTGAACCTAGGAGGTGTTCATTCAGCAAAGGACCTTACTTTCATTTCTAATTTACCATTTTCTTCTTCTTCTTCTTCTTCTTCTTATGTTAACCATTTTTCTCTTTTGTCCATTGAAGGGGAGATAGACAGTGACAAGGTTGAGAATTCATCATTGAACACTTTTTGTCACTATGATAGTTCTGAAAGGGCATGGCAGTTGGGTGCAGCACTAGAAGTAAAAGATAGTACACTTAATTCCCTATTAATGGACAAACAAACACGCATTTCCTCTTATAAATCCTCCCCAGCTTCTTTTTCACATCACAAACCAGATCCCTCTCAAGAAGAAGAGTTCAATATTCTAACTGACATTTTCTTTCAAAAAAACCAAAAATGGGTCCATCATTCTACAGTGTCCTTACTGGATTCAGGTGCTGTTCAAACATTCATTGACAAAGACTGGGTCAGCAGAATCAGCATTGAAACAAAGCCACTATCCAGATCAATGCATGTCATAAATGCAGATGGAACTGCATCAAAACATGGTTGTATCTCTCAATATGTTTCTTTCATCTTATCCTATAATGGACACTCTGAAGTTGTTATAGTACTGGCTCGTACATCACTATCTCTATCAGTTACCGGACTAACACTTTATTATCGTATCGTTTACCTTAGCAGATATGGGCACACGCTAGACTCTGCCCCTATCCTTACCCTTGTCCCCAATTGGATCTTCCCATGGTTATCTCTGTTGATCAGGATGATCTAGATCTCTGCCACGATCCAATCTACAATAAGGTTTGGCGTACACCTTCTCTTCCATTCCATTCCCATGCACGTGTATGCCTTACCTAGTTAATCTCCACTTTACCTCGCCATAGCCATGCCTTCTACCACACCGCATGTTATCCGCATGGACTACACCCTTTAGGTAGTACCCTCTACCCTAGTCACCGTCACTAGTCACACTGTCACTACTGTAGTCTCTATATATGCCCTAGGGACTACGATGGAGGATCTTTATCCTTTCATTGTGGTCTTTGGGGGATCACCCTTCTTTCTAAAGGCACTAAGCCCACCTACGTACAAGTGGCTCCACTCTTTCTCTTTATCAACAATCGCCCCTCCGCTGAGTCCCTCAGGCATTGATGACACCTCTAGTCCTTGTAATTGTCGCAACCTCAGTATAGGCATCAGCCTTCCTGCCAAGAGTCAGGATTGCGCCATGTTCTAGTCTTCCGTCCCGGATGCCTATAACAGAAGTAGTAAAGGCCTTAGTAGCCACTCTCAGATCTCACAAGATAATTCTAGGTTATGACTGGTTTCATCACCACAATCCACTCATTGATTAAGTGGACAAGAAGATAACATTTAGTCAGTGTAGCAAAAACTGCCATGCTCAAAACTCAGTGCAACTGGTCGATCATTTGTGGAAGACCCTGGACATTTGAGTATTTGAAGAGGGTTTGGCTGACAAAGTTCCTCCTCAATACCATTCCTTTTTAGACATTTTCAGCAAAAATGAGTTGTAACACATGTCAGTATGCAAACCTTGGGATCACACAATCAATCTCAAGCCCAACTTTATACCAAAGGAAGGGCACATCATTCCTTTATCAGAAGCAGAAATTGAGGAAGTCTGGAACTTCATCAAATCTGAACAAGAAAAGGGGTATATCTGCCCCTCTAAATCCCCCAAAACTGCACCTGTATTTTTTATCCCAAAGAAGACAGGCGAAAAATGTCTCATCATGGACTATCAATATTTAAATAAGGGTACCATAAAAAATTCTTATCCTCTCCCTCTCATTTCTTCTTTGGTGGATTGCCTGAAGGGTGCTGATAAATTCACCTGCCTTATAATAATGTTCACATTAAAGAAGATGACAAATGGAAAGCAGCATTCATTACTCCACTGGGCACTTATGAACCAGTGGTAATGTATTTTGGCATGACTAATTCTCCACCAATATTTCAGCAGATGATGAACAACATCTTCAATGATATGTACACCATCGTCATCGTCTATCTGGATGATATGTGCATCTTCACCAAAAATAAAACTGATGAAGAGCACTCTGAAATCATAAAGGAGGTATTAATGTGCTTGCATGAAAATGATCTTTATACAAAACCCAAAAAATGCATCTTTAATGCTGATAATGTAGACTTCTTAGGCATGCACATTTCCAAAGATGGTGTTGCCATGCAAACCAAGAAAGTCGATGCCATTCTAAAACAATTGCAATCTTTCCTTGATCTTTGTAACTATTACTAATGATTTATAAATGGCTTCAGCCAGATTGCATGACCACTTAATGACCTCACAAAGAAAGGCATTACTTACACCTGGGATGAAGCACAACAGAATGCCTTCAATACCCTCAAAAAATGTTTCACTGAAGCTCCTCTTTTAGCTTACCCCAACCCCTCCCACCCTATGTGTTTGGAAATCGATGCCAGTGACATTGCTACTAGTGCCATTCTGTCAGTCCAGGGCACTGATAATCTGTGGCACCCATGCACAATTTTATTGCATTCTCTTTCTCCCACTGAGTGGAACTACCCTGTCTACAATAAGGAACTTTTGGCGATTATTTGTGCCCTTGAAGAGTGGCACCACTATCTAATTGGTCTTCCCACTTTGAAATTTGGACCGACCACAAAAACTTAGAATATTGGAAAAAGCCACAAATTCTCTTAGGCCAATAAGCTCATTGGCATGAGCTCCTCCAGGAATTCTTGTATACCCTAATTTATAAACCAGGCAACACAAATGGATGTGCCAATATGCTCTCTTGCTGCCCTGATCACAGTGACACCATTGATAATTTAAATGAGAACACAGTCATTTTTTCCCCTTCTTCCATCCTCTGCTCTACCACCCTCACTATTCCCATTACTCTTAATTCCTCCAATGCTCACATGCCCTCTAAGGGCTCCCTATCTGCTGCTGGTTTCAATCTTTACTCCACCACCACCACTACTATTCCCCCTCACAACCAGCTCCTTATCCAGGCTTCCATATCTATTCAGCTCCCTTTTGGTACTTATGGAAGAATTGTGCCACATTTGGGCCTCATCCTCAAGCATAAAATCGATGTCATGGCTGGAGTTGTCAATGCCAATTATAGGGGAGAAATAGGCATAATTCTGTTCAATCACTTGGACATTCCTTTTTCAATTTCTAAACATGACCGCATCACTTAACTAATTATTGAAAAAATAGAAAACCCCACACTGTTATAGTTCGGACCCGCGTACGCCATAATTTTCACTTTTACTCTTCGCTCATATGCTTGCATCACTGAGCACCATTTTACCTTAGTCAAAATTCTCTTTCCAAAGTCACGTGACCGCGGGAAACCTCACGTGATCTATGTCTAGAACAAGTCACATGACATGAGGCTAGACCTATGACATCATTGATGATGTCATACCTTATGCTCCTTATCTTTCTCTCACAATTATTCCCGTCTTTCTTCTGGAATGTTCCATATCTTTTGCCTGCCCTCATCTAATTCGGACTCAGACAACCTGCCCTAAGGTAGTCGGAATACGTATATAAACCTCTTCCTGTAATTCCTCCTACCTTAGTCCTATTCACTTCATTCCACCCACCTCAACGGTGCCTGCAACTCAGTGGTACCACTCCCTCTTCCTCTGCCAGCCTAGCCCTCTGTCAAGGGGCCGTTATATGCTATATCGAATCGTTTCTATCGCCATACCTATCTTTCAGCTGGTACTCATCATACTCGTCGACACCGATATCGTCTCTCGTCGTCTCCTC
>QFEQ01000635.1:30833-42937 GCA_003316335.1 Hemileccinum impolitum
TCGACGCCGATATCGTCTCTCGTCGTCTCCTTGTCTCCGTCTTTCTCGTACAACCAGTCGTCGTTGCAGTCCGCAACACACACTAACAGAAATGACAACTCTAGAGGAGTCCCAATGCAACAACAAAGGGTTTGGCTCCACCAGAGTACAAGCCATTTCCTCTACTTCTCTTACACCAAATTTCAAAACTAAATTATGCATAGAATCAGAAAAGATGAACTTGGATGCTATCAATGACTATGAATACTATGTAACAGACAAGTTATTCAGAAATTCTAACAGCATTGTCTTTGTATCACCTTCATTACACAATGAACTTATTTCCCTCTTTCACAATTCTCTAGTCATAGATCATCCTGGCCACAACCATACCATTGCTTCTATTAAAAATTTTTACTGGTGGTCAGGTGCTACCCAAGATATTTCAAATTATATTTCTCATTGTTAGGTGTGCTCCCTCATGAAGGGATCATCAAAGCCACCGGTAGGAAAACTTTTACCCTTACCAGTTCCCTCTTATCCTTGGACTGACATTTCAGTTGATTTTGTTACAGGCTTCCCTTTATCAAAAGGATATGATGCCATCAGTGTCATAGTGGACTGCTTTTCAAAAGAAATCATTATATTCCCTTGTACTAAAACCACTTCATCTTTGGACTTAGCTGTTTTATTTAGAGACCACATATGGTGTGTTCATGGACTATCTAACTCTATTGTTTCAGACAGAGGACCACAGTTCATCTCCAAGTTTACTTACAAACTGTGCAAGGTGCTTGGAATTCAGCAGAAGCTATCTACAGCATATCACCTGCAAATGGACGGGCAAATGGAATGCATCAATTGAGAGATACTGGCTTATCTCAGAGCCTATATCACTAAAGAACAGGATTCTTGGACCTCCTGGTTAAAGATGGCACAATTCATGCACAACACATCACTCACCACTGAAACCATATTGGTCTACAGTTGGTTTGATGAGGAAAATAGTGACAAGAAGACAACAGTTGACGATGTTGGCGAGTACGTCAATAACAATGATGAGACAGGCGAGAGGGAGATAGATGATTGCAATATGAAGCATAGACAAGCCCCTTTACAGAGGGCAAGGCTGGCGGAGGAGAGAGGAGCGGTAGTCAAGAGCAAAGGGTCCCTTTGTGAGGAGGGAATGCAAATGAATAGGACTAAGATATGAGAGAATTACAGGAAGGGTTTATATAGTGACAACTAAGTACTTTAGGGCAGAGTTCTGAGTATGAAATAGTTTAGGGCAAGCATGAGAGAAGGAATGTTCTGGAACTATGAAGAAGAAACAGTAATGACTGTGGGAGAAAGATAAGGACCATGAGGTATGACATCACCAGTGATATCATAAGTCTAGCCTCAGGTCAGGTACCAGTTCCCGTGGTCACATGCACTGGTCACATGACTTTGGAAAGAAAGAAATGCTAAGGTAAAACGATGCTCAGTGATGTGTAACATATGAGTGAAAGTAAGAAAAATAAAGTAGGGAGTGTACCCAAACTACAACAACCATGGCCACTGGCACCTCTCCTTTTGAAGTTACACATAATTATTCACCACAACTGGGGGTTGAGCCTCTACACTCCTTTACAGCTCCTGGTGGGTTGTTCACTTCTTCTTTGGGCCAGGCCTACGATGATATCACTGCTACTTTAACAAAAACTTGGGATCGGATGTCCTATACACAAGAATCCAAATGTTCTCCCACTCCTAATCATTCTATTGGTGACATGGTTTGGCTCTCTATCCACCATCTCTCTCTCTCATATCCTACTCATAAATTAACACAAAAATACATCGGGCTGTACCATATTACTGCCATTCTCCCTAATGCTGTTACACTCCACCTCCCTTCCACTATCTCTATTCACCCTATGGTTAATGTTTCCTGTGTAAAACTCTATAAAGCCCCATTGGCTGGCCAATCCATATTTAGACCAGACCTCATCACCATGACTGAAGATCATCATGAAGAATACAAAGTTGACTTCATTGCCACCTCTCATCTTTATCACAGAAAGGTACAATACCTCATCCACTGGATGGGATGGGATGAGGTGGATCACATATGGGAACCCAATGTTAACTTAAAACATGTGCAGAATGCTATTGCTGATTTCCATTCAAAGCAACTGTCAGCCCCACAATCTATTCAGAGTATTGACACATCGTCTTTTCTCTCTTTGTTTCAACCCTTTGGACTCTCATACACAGAATTCACAGACTCGAGATTAGACCTTGAATCTGGTAAATAGGGGAGAGTGTTGTAGTTCAGTTCCTCATATGCTCTCTACTTATTTTTCTTCACTTTCACTCATATGCTACACATTACTAAGCACTGTTTTATCTTAGCATTTCTTTCTTTCCAAAGTTATGTGACCAAGTGCACATGACTGCAAGAACTGGCACATGACCTGAGGCTAGACTTATGATGTCATCAATGACATCATACCTCATGGTCCTTATCTACTCTCATGGTTATTACTATTTCCTTCTTCTTCTTTGTTCTATCATATTCTATGTCTCACACTTGCCCTAAACTATTTAGAACTCAGAACCCTGCCCTAAGGTACTTGCTCATCACTATATAAACCCATCCTGTAATTCCCTCATACCTTAGTCCTATTCATTTGTATTCCCTCCTCACAAAGGGGCTCTTTACTCTTGAGTACCACTTCTCTCTCTCTTGCCAGCCTCACCCTCTGTCAAGGGGCATGTTTATGTTTTGTCTCACAACCATCTACCTTCCTGTTGCTCACCTCATCATTGTCATTGACATTCTCACTGACATTGTCAACTGTTACCTCCTTGTCACCATTTTCCTTGTTGAACCAACTATAGCACAATATGGTTTCACAGTGGCCCCTTGACTGAGGGCTAGGCAGGTGGGAAAGTGAGAGTGGTACTCAAGCTTGCTACAGACCCTTGGAAGAGAGTGGAACAAGTGAATAGGACTAAGATACAAAGGAATTACAGGAGGGGTTTATATAGAGATTACTAAGTACCTTAGGGCAGGGTTCTGAGTTCTAAATAGTTTAGGGTCAGCATAGAACAAAGAATGTTATGGAATAATGAAGAAGAAAAGAAGTGGACAGAAATAGAGGTGAGAGAAAGATAAGGACCTTGAGGCATGACATCATTGATGATGTCATAGGTCTAGCCTCAAGTCAGATGCCAGTTCCCATAGTCATGTGCACTTGGTCACATAACTTTGGAAAAGAGAAAATACTAAGTAAATAGTGCTTAGTGATACAAGCATATAAGCAAAGAGTAAAATAAATAAATAGGGGCATATGTGGCCTGAATTATAACACTACCTTCCATTCACCAGACTTGAGGTCCAATTGAAAGTCAGTGAATTCAGTATAGGAGGGACTGAATGGAGAGAAGAGGGACAGAAATTGTGAGTCAGAGATGCCCTAGATAGGGCAAGGAGCGGCCAGGTGAGCAGTGTAAAAATCATTGATAGCATCCTGCATATGTTTTAAATTATCTGCAGGTTCCCAGGTGTGATCCACCTCATCCCATCCTTTCCAATAGATAAGGTACTGCAATTTTCCATGGTGAAGCCAGCTAGCAGCAATATAGTCAATCTTGTACTCTTTATAACAATCTTCAGTGACTGTAATAGTGTCTGATTTAAATACAGGTTGTCCAACCAGCAAGGCCTTGTAGGGTTTTATGCAGGAAACATTTACCATGGAGTGAATAGAGATGTGAGAGGGAAGGTGGAGGGTGATGGCATTGGGAAGAATGGAGATGATATGGAATGGCCTGATGTATTTTTGGGTTAGTTTGTGTGTGGAGTAAGGTAGCAAGAGGTGGTCAGTGGAGAGCCATACGAGGTCTCCAATAGAGTATGTGGGAGTGAGTGAATGTTTGAATTCTTGTGCATAGGACATCCGATCCCTTGACTTAGCCAAAGTGGTGGTGATTTCATTGTGGGACCTGCCCATAGAAGTAGTGAATGTCCCCCCAGGGGTGGCATTAGAGGAGGGTTCAACACCAAGTTGTGGCAAATAATTACAGATGACTTTGAAGGGGGTGGTACCTGTGGCTATGGTCAGCAATGAATTGTGTATAAATTGAGCCATCTTTAGCCATTCACTCCAAGAATCTTGTCTCTTTGCTACATAGGCTCTGAGATAAGCCAGTACCTCTTGATTGACCTGTTCTGTTTGTCCATTTGTCTGAGGATAATACATGGTCAACAATTTCTATTGAATGCCTAATACTTTGCAGAGCTCCTTTGTGAACTCTGACATGAACTAAGGTCCCCTGTCTGATACTATAGAGTTAGAAAGTTCATAGGTACACCAAACATGATCCATAAATAGTTTGGCTAAGTCCAAAGATGATGTGGTTTTGAAGCAGGGGAAAAGAATGATTTCTTTTGAGAAACAATCAACAACAACATCTATTGTGTCAAACCCATTAGAGGTGGGGAATCTGGTGATGAAATTGATAGATATATCTGTCCATGGACAGAAAGGGATAGGAAGCAGAAGGAGTTTTCCTGCTGGTGGCTTTGATGAACCCTTCATGAGGGAGCATACCTGGCAATGTTCTACATAAGAAGCAATGTCCTTAGCAGCACCAGGCCACCAATAGAACTTTTTAATAGTGTTAATGGTACAGTTGTGGCCTAGATGACCCACAACTAGGAAATCATAAAAGAGTGAAATAAGTTCAGTGTGAAGAGAAGGTGGCACAAAAATGATGCTGTTTGAATTTCTGAATAATTTGTCTATGGTGTAATATTCATATTTGTTGACTGTGTCAACATTCATCTGTTCAGATTCAATGGATAATTTAGTTTCAAAGTTAGTGGAAAGAGAAGTGGAACCAATGGCTTGTACTCCTGTAGAGCCAAAGCTTTTATTGTTACATTATGACTCATCTAAAGTCATAGTTTCTGTAAGAGATGGGTTTTTGATTTTTTCAATAATTAGTTGAGTGATGTGGTGATGTTTAGATATGTGAAAAGGAGTGTCAGTATGGTTGAATAGAATTACCCCAATTTCTCCCCTATAATCAGTGTCAATAACTCCAGCCATGATGTTGATTTTGTGTTTGAAAATGAGGCCCAAGTGAGGGGCAATTCTACCATAGGTACCAAGGGTGTTATAGTTCAGATCCTTCATATGCTTTCTACTTATTTTTCTTCACTTTTGCTCATATGCCACACATCACTAAGCACTGTTTTACCTTGGTATTTCTTTCTTTCCAAAGTTACATGACCAAGTGCATGTGACTGTGGGAACTGGCACATGATCTGAGGCTAGACTTATGACATCATGGATGATGTCATATCTCAGAATCCTTATCTCTTCACACAGTTATTACCATTTCCTTCTTTAATGTTCCATGACCTTTCTTATCTCATGTCTGCCCTAAACTATTTTGTACTCAGATGTCTGCCCTAAGGTACTCACTCATACTATATAAACCCCTCCTGTAATTCCCTTGTACCTTAGTCCTATTCACTTACATTCCCTCCTCATTGTAGAGGCCCTTTGCTCTTGAGTACCACTCCTCTCTCTATTGCCAGCTTCGCCCTCTGCCAAGGGGCTATCTTATGCTTTGCCTTGCAATCATCTATCTTCCAATTGCCTGCCTTGTCATTATCATTGATCTTCTTGCCAATCTCAAGTACTAATGTCTACTCATTGCTGTTTATCTTGTTCAGTCTGTAAGCAAAGGGGGAGCTGAATCTTGACATGAGTGGAGATGAGGAGTTGGTCATGGATGAGAATGTTGAAATCATTGGTGGCATATTGATTGAAGCCTGTAGCTGCAGAGGAACCCTTAGTGAGAAGGTGAGCATTAGAAGAGGTAAGGAAGATGGGGATATATAAATTAGTGGTACAAAGGACAGAAGAGGGAAAGACAGTGATGTTTTCATTGAGGTTATCAATGGCATCACCATGATCTGGGTGATAGGAAAGAGCATTGGCACATCCATTCATGTTGCTAGGTTTATAAATAAGCATATAGCTAAACTCCTGAAGAAGCTTATGCCAGCAAGCTTGTTGTCCCGAAAGCATTTGTGGTTTTTCCAGTACTCAAGATTTTTATGGTCTGTCCAAATCTTGAAGTCAGTTTTGCCAATAAGATAATGGCACCATTCTTCAAGAGCATGAATGATAGCCAGCAACTCTTTGTTGTAAACAGGGTAATTGTGCTCAGCTAAAGAAAAGGAATGAGAGAGGAAAGCGCAGGGGTGCCATAAATTATCCTCCCCTTGAATCGAGAGTACTGCTCTAGTAGCAATATCACTTGCATTGGTTTCAAGATGTATGAATTGTGAGGAATCTGGGTAAGCCAGAAGAGGTGCTTTGGTAAATTGTTTCTTCAGCATATCAAATGCTTTTTGTTGTGCTTCTCCCCAGGTGTAGGGTATGCCTTTCTTGGTAATATTGTTAAGAGGATGGGCAATCTGTCCAAAGCTGTTAATGAAGCATTAGTAATAATTACATAGTCCAAGGAAAGATTGAAGTTGTTTTAATTTAGTTGGTGCTAGCCATTCCAGAATGGTGTCAACTTTCTTGGTTTGCATGATAACACTGTCTTTCAAGACATGCATACCTAAGAAATCAACATTGTCAGTGTTAAATACACATTTTTCCAGTTTAGCATAAAGGTTATTTTCACACAATCACTGGAGAACTTTCTTGACAACTGTGGAGTGTTCCTTGTTGGTCTTCTTTCATGTAAAAATACACATATTGTCCAAATAAATGATGACAACAGCATACATATCATTAAAAATATTGTTCATCATCTACTGAAAAGTAGGAGGGGAGTTAGTCATTCCAAAATACATTATGACAGGTTCATAAGCCCCTAGGGGAGTGACAAAGGTAGCTTTCCATTCATTGCCTTCTTCGATCCAAACATTATTGTATCCCCACTGAAGATCAAGGCAGATAAATTTGTCAGCTCCTTTGAGGCAGTTGATGAGAGAGGATATGAGTGGGAGAGAATAGGAGTTCTTGATTGTTCCTTCATTTAAATATCAGTAGTTCATGATGAGACACTTTTCACCTGTCTTTTTTGGGATAAAAAATACTGGAGCTGTTTGTGGAGACTTGGAAGGACAAATGTAGCCCTTCTCTTGCTTGCTTTTAATGAAGTTCCTGACTTCATTGATTTTGATGTCAGAGAGTGGGATGACCTGTCCTTTTTTGGGAAGGAAGTTGGATTTGAGGTTGATAGCATGGTCCCATAGTTTGCAGACTGGCATCCATTTGGATTCCTCTTTGCTAAATACATCAAGAAATTCATAGTATTGCTTGGGTACTTTGTCTACAAGATCATCTTTGATGGATCGTATAGGGACCCAATGTTTGGTTTTGTCAGCTTTACAGTTTTGTGTACATCTGTTAAACATTATAGTTTTGACCACCCAATCAATAAGTGAGTTGTGGCAGTAGAACCAGTCATAGCCCAGAATAATTTCATGGGATCCTAGGGTTACGACCAGCACATCCACTCCTTTGGAGTGTCCCTTGTAAGATAGAATAATAGAAACATACTCATTGATTTCTCCATGCTTGAAGAAGGATCCATTGGCATTGGTTACCATAATTGGGTATGATGTGGGGTAGGTGGTAATACCCATCTCAGTTACCCAATGCTTGTTAATGAAGGTCTGGACTGCTCCAGAGTCAAGTAAGGCTTTGCTAGAATGAAAAGTCCAATCTCTGTCTTTCTGAAAATAAATGTCAGTATTAATATCAAATTCACCTTCTTTAGAGGCATTGGGTTCCTGGTGAGAAAAAAAGCATTGGAGGATTTATAAGAAGAAAGATGAGAAGAGCATTCATTCATGAGGGAATTAAGTACACTATTATGATCTGGTGCCACACTCGAATGAGATGCCCTTTTGGATGTGAGACCATAAGTAAAATCATTCAGTGAGGCTTTATCCTCTGCCTTACTGTCCATCTCCCCTTCAATAGCCAAACAAGAGAAATGATTAGAAGAAGAAGAGAACAGAATAGAAGAAAGAAAAGTAGTGTCCATAGCCAAGTAAGTACCTCCCAGATTTACTTGGCTTTGAGTCCTTCAGTGGCTAGTTGCTGTGCTTTGGTTTTGAATAGATCTTTGTAATAGGCTTTTGTCTTTTCAGTCATCCAGGGGGTTACTCTGGAGCTAGATCCTTGTTCTGTGATTTGGGTAGTAGGAGTGAGTGGAATCTCCCAATTGTGATGAGGAGGGGGATAGAAAGTATGACCTGTGAGTGAATCAAATGTTGGAGGACCTCTTCAAGGACAATGCAGTTTTTTGCAGTTCTGCAAAAGGTGTCCTTTCTCTCCACAGTTGTAACAGTTGCAGGTTTCCTGTCAAGGGAGGGATTGGACTGCATGCATGTCCATAGAAGCACCTTGTCCTGATTGAGTACCTGTTTCTGTATAACAGTACTCTTTGGTCTGGGGGTGTTGAACCAGAACTTTGCTATGATTGAGACACATCCAATTGAATGTTTTGCCTATAAGGATGGCTTGGTCTTGCCATTCTTTGAGTTCTTTCTTAATGGTGGGGTTGTATAGAGAGAGTTGGAAGTAGATGTTATAGTCGATATTTTCCTGATAGTGTCTGAGAGCAGTATCATCTGGGATTTCAGAGTCAAGATGATAGATCTCAAATTGTTATGTGAAGGTCTTGATAGGAACATTTTCCTGTTTAAAAGAAAGCACCTTTTTGTATGCCTCTTTCTTGAGGATGTTAATTTGGAAATGGTCCTCTATCTCCTTTTTCAGGACCTTCCATGTAGGCCAGGCTCCATGAGTACTTGATATTGTTTCTAAACCTATATAGTGGTCCATATAGATGTGTGCAAAATCAGTGGCTCATCCTGATAGATGTAGGTAGACAGTGGTGGATTTTTGTATGTTGTTAAGGCTGGTCTGATATTCAACCTACATAACAATTCTAGTCCACCAATTTCTGAAGGTGGTTTGATTGCCATCCCACATTCCAGGTTCAGCAAAAGCCTTATAAGCATTTGAGGAAGTAGAGATAGTGGGAATGACAGTGGTGGCAGCAGCTGTGGCTTGGGCAGCCATGAAGTCTGTTATGGATTTCATAAGAGTGGAGTTTTGGTGTGTCAACAGTGTTATTTGTGTGATAAGATCATCCCAGGTATGGCCTGACATCCTTACTGATCACTATCTTTCTAATGATCTTGGGGGAGGGGCTAAAACAACTGTTTTTAGATGTCTTGTATGAAGTTATCTACCCAGTCCACAGTGGTTACAGTTTCATGATCTTCTTACCAAGCTGGTGCATCTTCCCAAGTGGGTGCATTCCAGCCAGAAAGACCTATAGGATTGGAAAAGTTTTGATTATCAACAGAAGGGGGGAGAAGAATTGAAAATGAAATGGGTTGCATAATCTGAAGAAAAAAGAGGCTTAATTCGATATGAATATCAGTATCACAGGGAATGAGATATACTAAAGTGAAAAGGTAAGTGACAAGAAAAGTGAAAAGTAAATCAAAAAAGGCTAAGAGCCAATTGTTTATGTATATTTGGTGGGTTTCTGTTATTCTACCTATGGATGGAGAACTGAGTAATTCAGGGCTTCAAAATCCCAAAGGGGATCAAACTCAGAGTGATAGTAGTGAGGGTCTTATTTGTACACTTTATGCACATAATGATGAGAGATTTTCTTATTGTGAAGGAAGAGACTGTTGGTTCCTCTGGGTTCTGGGGTTTGGTTGTTGGGGTCAACAGAGGCAGCTGGGGATGGTGCTCATTCTGGTACTAGATTGTGCTCAACTATGTTCAATCTGTAAAAGACAAGGGTAGTGGCTTTATACTAGACTTCAATTTGTTCAAGCCAGTGGGTTCTGATCATACAATAGTGGCGCATGAAGTGGTAAGACTAGAGGGTTTTGAGAAATAAAGGTATCCTGAATGCAAAGGAACAAAGGAATAAGGCTCAAGTAGGAACACTTACTTGAGGCTAATGATCTAAGGTTGGACCAAGAGTCTTACACTGAGGATCAGAGCAGTGATAGAACAAATTAAGAGTGAACTCATTAGAGATAAGATGATCCTAAAGATCAATCTTATATAGGGGTACATGATATTTACATCTATGTACTGATTTGTATACAAGAACAAATGTTCTATTATATTCTGTACTATTCTAACCAATAAAAGAAAGAAAGAGAATGGTATGACTCTCTAGATCATCTGATCTAGGATGGTGTAATCAACTGAATGTGTTACTTAGACAATAAAGTAATATGATCTTCTGTTCAGAAAGAGATTCAGAAATACCAGAAACTCTAGAAGTTCCAAAAAGACTTCTGGAACCTTCAGAATGTTGGAACCTTTAATTCCAACAATGGTATCCCAAATGCAAAGGGACAAAGGAATAGAGCTCAAGTAGGAACACTTACTTGAGGCTAATGATCTGAAATTTGACCAAGAGTTCTTGCTTAGAGGATCAGAGCAGTGATGAAATGAATCAAAATATAACTTATTAAGAATAAGATGATCCTAGAGATCAATCTTATATAGGGGTACATAGTATTTACATCTATGTACTGATTCATCAATAGAAATAAATGTTCTACAGTATTCTGTACCATTCCATCCAATAAAAGAATGAAGAAAGAGAATAGTACAATTCTCTAGATCACCTGATCTAGGATGGTGTGATATTGCATCATATCTTATCTAATCATGGATCAGATGATCTCATCACATGACCATCATGGATGGTGTACAGAAATAATTACTAAGTAAGTAATAAATGTTCTTCTGATTGGAAAGAGTATTCCAGAATACTGGAAACTCTGGAACTATTAGAAGGAGTTCTAGAAACTCTGGAAAGCTCAGAACCAAGTCCAGAAACTCCAGAAGGGTCCAGAATGTTGGAACCTTGAATTCCAACAGATCAATCACAGTCTCCCACACACTATCATATCTGATAGAGGACCTCAATTTGCTTCCCAACTTATAAAATATCTATGCAATCATTTGAGAATTAAACCTAAACTCTCTACCACTTTCCACCCACAGATAGATGGGCAAACAGAACATGTGAATAGGGATCTCCAGCAGTTCCTTCAATTATTCACCTCAGAAAAACAAGATGAATGGGCCGATTGACTAGACATCACTCAGTTTACACATAATTCCATGATTCACTCAGCTACCCATTGTTCACCATTTGAAATTACTCACATATATGCTCCTCACATAGGAATTGAACCCAGCACTTCCCAGATTCCAGCTGTCAACAGTATGGCAGAACAAATTAAAAATGTGTTGGAAAGCACATACAAAAATATGTGTTGTAGTTCAGTTCCTCATATGCTCTCTATTTATTTATCTTTACTTTTGCTCATATGCTATACATCACTGAGCACTGTTTTACCTTAGCACTTCTTTCTTTCCAAAGTCACATGACCAATGCACATGACTGTGGGAACTGGCACATGACCTGAGGCTAGACCTATGATGTCATCAATGACATCATACCTCATGGTCTTCTTCTCTCACAGGTATCACTGTTTCCTTCTTCAATGTTCTATTACATTCTTTCACTCACACTTGCCCTAAACTATTTAGAACTCAGAACTCTGCCCTAAGGTACTTGTCCATACTATATAAACCCATCCTGTAATTCCCTTGTACCTTAGTCCTATTCATTTGCATTCCCTCCTCACAAAGAGGCCCTTTGTTCATGGATACCGCTCCTCTCTCTCTTACCAGCTTTGCCCTCTGTCAAGGGGCTCATGCATGTTCTGACTTGCTACCATCTATCTCCCAATTGCTCACCTTGTCATTGTCATCAATGTTCTCACTAACATCATCAACTGTCATCTTCTTGTCACCATTTTCTTAGTTCAACTGATCCGAGACCAATACAGTTTCAATATCCTTGCTTCTCAGGATTGTATATATTACAGTACATGGCTCATACTCACTATCTCTATCAGTTCTCCAGACTAACAGTATCTTATCATTTACCTTAGTGGACTATGGGCACATACAGTGGCTCAAAAAACTGTCTGCATGTTTGCACATTTTGCACTAAAAGCTCCCAACTGCAATAACACT
>QFEQ01000067.1:0-52026 GCA_003316335.1 Hemileccinum impolitum
TTTCCGGTAGTCCTGAACCAGACAGAGTTTGCTGTCTTTCTTTTTAACGAAGAAAAAGGCCGATGTGAAGGGAGATTTGGAAGGATGGATTCTTCCAGATGTGAGGTTTTCTTCTAGGAATGTGTCTAACTCCTTTTGTTCCGCATCCGTAAGATTGTATGTTTTACAATTGATCTTGTGATCTCCCGATAGGAGTTCGATTGCATGGTCCCATGGTCTTAGGGGTGGCAACTCATCGAAGCTTTCCTTTGCAAACACATCCTTATATTCGTGGTAATGCATTGGTACAACATCCTCGAACATTTGTGTTTGTTTTTCCTTGTTAGCTTTGATTGCTAATTCCATTGACATGGTCACCCATTGATAGGTGTCATGTTTTATATAGTAGTACCTGTCACCATCGTTGGTTTCAGGTACTTCTTCTTCCTCATCTACTGGAATCAGCTCCGGCAGATGGTCATTGGCGCAGGTGAGTTTGATCATCTGTTCTTTCCAGTCGATCTCAGGGTTGTGGACTTTTAGCCAATCAAATCCAAGGAAGATGGGGTGCATTGAGAGTTTGGTTATGGCCAATGCCAGCCATTCTGAGTGATTGTGAATTAGAAGTTCGATAGTTACGAATTTGGTTATCAAACCATTCATATTTGGAGATCCATCCATGTTATATACTTTTATCAGGATCAGTATCTCATTTGTTGGTATTTGATGAGTTTTTATGAACTCTTCATCGATTGAAGATCCGCTACATCCAGAATCCACCAATGAGGTTACTGAAATTTTCTTTCCATCGGCTACAACAATTTCTGCAGCAACTTCAAGTGATTGGGTTGACCATTTTCTTTGGACGAACCGGGGTTTATTTTGTAATTCTTGAATTGATAGATATGCTTCGAGAGGGGTGACATTTTTAATTTGTCTGATTAACTCTGGCGTTACTTCAGACACCCTTGAATCATGAATGAATGATTTTAGGTGAGTCATCATTTGTTGTTCATCTTTTTTGTTGGCCATTTCTTTTATCCATGAGACCGTCCATGGATCTATGGTATTTCTCCAGTTTGACTGCTTACTTTCCTTCTTTGAAGGGTCACAAGGGTGTTGATTGCTCCGGGCATTGTCCTTCAAAGTGGGATGGGACTGATCAAGTCCTTCTTTCTTCACAGGTCTGGTTAATATTGTTTTTATTTTGAGGTTTGCCTTAGAAGAGTTGCAAGACCATCTTTCAGGTCAAGCGTTGTTCTCCTGCTCAGTCCTCAACTGAGCTAATTGTCTCATGTCAAAAGTTTGGATTATGGCCCGATGTTTAGCTACTTCAATCGGAACCTCCTCAATTTCGACTTCATCATCAAATTCTTCGTTGATCATTTCATATCCATCAGAGATCAGACAATTCATTTGAATAAATTGTGGTTTTAAAGGATCCACCCCCTTTTCAATGTCAATGTCCTCGTCAATGTCATCAGTCATTTGAACTTCCAAGACAGAAAATCTATTTGGTAATGACTTAGGGGACACAGTAAGCAACTGACTAACTACTGTGCATTTGGAAAATCCTTTTCTATTTTCTCAATTGCCTCCACCAGCTCTTTCCCAGTAGAGTAATTGACTGTCTGGCCCCGGACCATGATTGTGCGAACCTGTCGTGCATGGGGTTTGAAGTGTTCTTTGCAAGGCCAATCCTTGCCACGTTGCTGGCACTTTCCTTTGGTGCATGCCTTTGAGAGGTCCATAGAAACCCCTTGTCCACCAAACATTCTGGCTTGGTTTGGATGGACCGCTGTACTGCCCATCGATGTCAAGGCCGTGGGAGCTGTCACGTGGGTTTTGGCTGAATCCTTTTGAGATCCGGTCCAAGGTTGGCATGGTCGAGGCACACTTTCCCTCTTACAGAGGTCAATTTCTTTTAGGATTTGGTCAGCCTTGACCAAAGCTTCTTCCCAGGCTGAGATGTCATAAGCATCAAGAAGCTCGGGCTTGGTTCTCTTGATGTATTCCACAATTTCGTTTTGCAGGCTGCGGCGTGCAATTCAGATGAACATTCACTCGTGGGTGGCGAAGTCCAATTTAGCTTCCAGAATGAGCTGTTTCATTTTGGTGAAGAAGTCCTCTACCGAGTTCTTGGGTCCTTGTTGGAGTTTCATTAGTGACTCCTCGGTGCTCCTTGTGAGACCTGTGGGGGTAAACATCTTCTTGAGACTGGTCTCAAAGTCCAAGAAGTTTTGAGCTTGGTTAAAGCTCTGGGTGATGTAAAGGTCGGTGAACCGACCCGCTGCATTGTTGCCCTTCATAAAGTTGAGGACAATGAGCACCTTCTGTTTGTCAGTGGGCTCGACCGGAAAACCTCTAAGGTAGACAACTACTGTCCTCCACCACTGTACGAATTCTCCTTTTTTGCCAGTGAAATCCTCTGGCTTTGAGACGAATGATTTGTCTGGCCCACTCAGCATGAAAACTTGAGAGGGGTGTGTCTGTTCATCTTTGAGGCTGGGGGGCAACCTCGGTGCAATTGGGTTTGCAGCCCTGAATGGACTGTACCTTGGGTTTGCCCTTGGCGTGGGCGTGTGGATGGAGCTCGTGCTATCCCGCAGCTTGGGGTATGGAGTGGGCGGAGCAGAGGGAGGAATAGGGATGTGTGAGGGTGAAGGGGCTTGAGATGTGATGAATATGGGCATTGGAATGCTGCCCGGGTGTGTAATTTGTGCTTGTGCCCATGCCAGCATGAGCTGAGAGAACAGGATCAGGTCGCTCGTCCTGTTTGCGGAAGACATTTTTAGCAAAGATGGTAGCGACCTTCTTCAAGAGGGTACCGAATGACATTTCAGAGGACAGCACAGGGACAGAGAACAGAGAGGTTTGGTTGACCAAGGTCCCAAAGTGGGTCCCAGTCAGATCAGAGGTATCAGGGGTCCTGCTGATAAACACGGTGAGGATGGGGATGGCAGACAAAAAGTTTGTAGAAGAGGAGAGCTGCCCTCTGTTGGTTTGCAAGGATTTTGTCTGCACAGTCATGAGAGCGCATACAAGGGAGAGGAGGGTAGCGAAGGAAGATGGTGCGTTGTGTCAGGCTACGAGAGCACCACCAACACTGAAAGTGGGAAGAGGAGAGGGTGTGACAACACAAGCGGCATGGTGGAGTGTACAGTCTGTTGACATACAGGAGTAGAAACAAGGGGGGAGAACCGGAGATAATGCCTTGCTATCAGCATACTAGTGTATAATGGGACTATACCGATGGGCGTCAGAGGTATCCTGTGAACCTCCACCGAGTTTCAGTTGTTTGGTACGACAACCCCTAGTGCACTATGGGGGGAGCAACATTATCCTTATTTGGACGGCGGACGACCGTATATGCAAGCATTATACGAGTGTTTTTCTCAGGTTGTTATGTAACCAGCAGCCACTAAGTGCAGTGGCAGTCTCCTTAACTCTGGAGTCCAGGTGTGTGATGTTGAGCGAAGAGCTCGCAATCAGAAATGGGGATGGGAGAGTGTTCAAAGAAGAAACACATTCTACAATGAAGAGTCACAGACAGGCACAAGCAGAGAGAGTAGAATACTCTTGGAATAATGTAAGGGCTCAAACTCTGGCTGCTTGAAGAGAACAGTTACAGGGCAAGAAAATACTATTCCAAGAGTAAGGAATAGGATACAAGATACTACCTACTTATATACTGCTCAGGAGTGCGCACGGACCATAACATGAGGCCTATGCATGTACTACTATGTCATAGATAAGCCTATGGAATGTTTGGGAAGATTCTGTGAGTCTGTGAAAGTGTGAAAAGGTGAAGAGTGAAAATCGAGTTCTGACAACTCATCGATGCAGGTCACCTCTACGATAGAATATAACATACCCTCAAGTTCTGCACTTCTGACAGAGATGGATTGAGTTGGTTAGGCGAGGTGGCGGCGGTTTCAGTCATATAGATCTAGAGTCTTCTGTGTAACTGATAAAATATTGTTGAGCTGGAAGGTGGTTCCAGTAATGCATGAGAAGGCGATAGCAATAAATGAGTCAGAAGAATTGCACACTACGACATCACGTGTATGTTTTGCACCAGCGCTACTGATACATGATGGAATATTTACTTGCAGCGCGTCAGAAAGCTGATACGTTTAGAACTATCTACATAGTTTTGCATACCTTGACGCATCGTATTTGATCGCTGGAGACTGCTATGCCACCCCGAGGTCTCAGTGGGGTCAAATGATGTACCTCCTCTGGTTGGCCGAGCAACCACGGCAATGACCAGCAATACCATGCATGGATGGCAAGGACGACGTACGTCTGGTATTGCGGCATTGTCTCGACGTAAAGTAGAGCATCTGCTTGGGCTGACTTTCATCCTCCAGATACGCAAGGTGTGTGCCTTACATCAACCTATTTCGCTTTGTCGCGTTGTGACATCGGCATCTTCATGATGCTACAACATCCATGCGAGGTTCTGCAACCTGGTATGAAACCAGTGTTCAATATCCATGTTTTGAGGTCCCCACGGATGTGTAGCTCGATTGGTACATGTTCGCATTGCTTTGCAATTTGTACAACTGTTCCAAGTGACTGGTGATCGATTGGCCACCGACTGTTGGACGAGGGGCACCTGTATTCAGTATACATACCTGAATTACGTCGCAAAGTGAGCGATGGAATGCCACACGCCCTTTCCTCACCTTGCCCCTGAAGTAGGGTGCTATTGTTACGTTAACTGTTAATCTGGGGCCAGATCGACCGCCAAGGAGACGAGCTAGGTCATTACCGTTGAATTGAAGCTCAAGTACCGCAGACTTGTGATTCCCATAAGGCTGAAATTGCCGCATGCCGCATTCGAGGATTCGAGATCCTGGACCTGGCCCCGCCAGGCCAACGGTTGCCTTCGGGTAAACACAGCACGATTAATCGCAAAAATCGTTGAAAAGACCCACCGACGTCTGAGATTAGTCTGGTGACCAGTCCGTCTATTCAAGTTAGAGGTCAGCCGTCTGCCTCGTGCTGACCTCTAATACTAGTTTGAGATGACCCGTCTGGGAGGGGCCATACTTCTGTGTACAGCCTGATCAGATGTGACAGCCTTATGAGCTGGGGACGTGTCTTGGGCAAGTTACTTGGCAAGGGATGACCAAATTTGAGAAAGGTGCTGGCATCGATGTCTGCACCTTGGAGTAGGGGACGAGAGAAAGTCCACATGAGGTGCTCGTGTGCGATTTGGACTTGGACGAACACGGGGAAAAAGAAGATGGCGTGTTGGAATATTTGAACATCAGCTGGCAAGAGGGGCCTAGCTTTATCATGATCGACCACGTTTGAGTTCGGTCATATGTATTACGCTTGTATTCAGACATGCACCATGTCCAGACTGAATAGTGTTTCAATCTGCATTGAGCTTCCGACTATTCACACGCACTTTGGGCTGTTTAAATCGCTCATTTCTGAGGCTTTTATCTGACCTTGTTGCTGACTGAGAGGTGGAGATTGAACGGGTAGCTTTCGAGCAAGCGGTGGGGCTCAACATGCGTGCGCTGTCTTTGTTGCCGCTAGTCTCAGGCGATTATGTAACATCATAGAACTTCACTCTCTCGCTCCTTTCCACACAATCCTCATCGACTCATCTACAATCGATCATCTTCCAGACATGTCTGCTGCTCACGAAATCCGTCTCGACTGTCTAGTCTTGGGTGAAGACTCCAGACAGGTATTCAAGGTCCAGATCACCGAAACAACAGATGTTGACGACTTCAAGGAATCAATAAAGCAAATATGAAAAAATACCTTTCGCGACGTAGACGCTATTTATCTCGATCTCTACAAGGTATCCTTACCTTCTGACAAAAAACTCGACGAGAAACTCAGACATCTAACGCTTAGTGAGCCCTTGTCCCCTGCAGATCAATTATCGGATGTTTTCACTGATCTCCCTCCGAAATGTCCATGTTTTAGTCAAGTCATCACCTCCTTCACGTGCGTGTCCGGCATTGCTGTATGCTGTTACGACTGACCTTCCTGATATCACAGGATATAAGCGCAAGTGTGATGAGGAAGTTGAAGAAGGAACTGACCTTAGTCCGCCGGCAGTCAAGCTTCTCGAGACGGTGGTTAACAAGACAGCGCTGTCATCCCTCGCTCATCCTGGCCAATTGCGCAAAATTGTGGGATCAGGACAAGCCATTACCTGCAATCGTCCATTTGAATATGACACAATCCCCCTTGTGTTGCTTCACGAAGCTATTGGGATCTTCGAAGATAGGTGTAAAGGACCCCCTTCGGATCAAGCGCTCGCCTGTCTTGGAGGACTCATGGATGTCAGTCACAAATGGTACGAAGCGAAGGCCATTCAGAGGTCGGCGATTCAGTCCGTATTCGTGAGGTACACACTTCTTCATCTTTACGAGTACAAAGTTCCAGGCACCGAATTCTTTACCGATGGAAATCTCGAGAACTTGGTCATGCCGGCAGCCATCCGGGAATGTGAGAATGAGCATGGAGATAAGCTCTTTCAAGCCATTTTATACTATGGAAACTTTCTAAAAAGCGCACTCGAAGATTATCATAACTGCAATACGCGTCTCCCCAGCATTCTCATAGTGGACATAGGTATGTTTGCACACTCGCATTCGTAGTTTGCTCAGCTGTTTATTGCAGACTCATTGTGTGTCCAGTGCTATCGAAGCAGTACTGTCCTTATCTTCAGACAGCCCGCAGATATCCCTTCCTGACATCCTCTAATGACAACGGACAGTAAATGGTTTTCACATATGACGTGCGGCTTGATGACACAAAATTCATCTTCTCCACCACGAAAACTCTTGTCAGGTTCACTCGGTAACATTCAAATTTCAGAGGCCACGCATAACCATCTCCATTCCCACGCTGACGCTCCGTTTCTGGGGGCTCATCACCAAGCGGCATGACGAAGATATAATATTCCAGAGTGCTACAGATGTCCACATTGATATTATTTTTTGAGATTCCCTTTCTTTTCAGCCGATTGTCTTTCTCCAGTGTTCAACAACCATAGCATGTTTGCCAGTCAGTGTAGCTAGTGGTGGGCTGTGTACCTGCGCTTCAGACAAGGTCGCCCTCATCACGCACAACTAGGTGCTTCCCTCTCCATCATCTGGATTCCTTCGCCCTGTTCTGTCCCCCCGGGTTGCCAAGAGTGCGTGAATAGGAATGTTCCCCCTTGATCACGATCGCTGTCCATTGATGTGAAAGGGGCGGGTGTACTGGTATCGCTTTTGCGTGTACCTGGAACGCGAGTATAAAGTTTCCGCCAAGTCAAGATGAGTCGGGGGGTGAGCGCGAACATGGGTACAAATTGCAGTATCGGACACAGTATGCCCCACCACCACGATGCCATCGGTCCACTGATTGGCATGTAATCCAGCACATTGAGAACTGCATACGACAGGATACTACACATATTAGATCTCACCGTCAGCATTGTGGCATAGCATAGGAAATGGAAGATAACATGTAGACGTACGCAACAAAGTAGAACATGCCTTCCCTCGTGAAAAGGTTCATGTAGCGGCCCAGCTCGAATCGCTTCGTCGCTTTGTACATTTGAAGTGACTGTCCGATAAATTGGATACCAACCAGTAGAGACATCAATCCGCCGAGAATGATCTGGACAATGTCTAAAGTGATTCCGGTCCAAACCGCAAAGGGGTAAACTTCAAACGTGCAAAATGAAAAATCAAGCACATCAACTAGGGTGATGGCCGGTGCTATATGATTGAGATAACAGTGGGTATTCCATCATATTGTGAGCATAATATGAAACCATGTTTCACATACCTAGGAGGTCGTTTGTGCTGAGCATGACACAACCGACCAGACGTAGGACAATTTCGATAACATAGAATATCAAGAGGGCACGAAGGACGGGTATTGACCTCTTGTACAATAGCCAGACACGGAGGATCATCGCCACTGCAGCCACCAATATTAATGTGATTCATCTCGAGCATAAAACCTTACAATCCGCTGCACCGATAAAAATGGTGAAAAGCCACCATGCGGAAGTATTGAGAATGTTGCCTTGAAGAATATCCCTCAGTATAGTGTGTACCGGAAACATCGAATAAATGTGCTTACAACTATCAAATTTGATCAGTCAGTTAAGAATGACATTGATCAGTAAATTTTGAAGTAAGAACACATACGCCTGCCAGCAGAGATTTTTTTTCAGCATTTACATGATCATGAACTTTATTAGAAATCACCTTTACAGGGCCAGGTAAGAAAGTACTCCCCACTTTAATCGAATTACATCAGTTCACAAAACCAATATTTTCAAGGTTTAAACACACGAAGGGAATCAATTCTAGTGAACTGATCAGGATCAATTGATACATGCTATATTAGTTCACTTAGACATACATGATGAAGCAGAGCCCGGAATAACGAGCCTAGGTGTTAACAATGGTTAGTTAGCCCAGCATGGCGTCATGGTGAGTGCGAGAATACATACCAGAACAAACAATGTCGACACCCATGTCCAGGGTTTATTCTGCAACCCTATCAGACTCTGATATAGGGTTGACTGTTGGAAAGTGATCACTCACCCAGATGTATTCTATCTATATATGTCGTCAGCCAGGCAATTTCTATGCATTATGCAAATGCACATGGGCGTACCTCGTCGACGAATGTAAGTGCTGACAACGTTAATGTTCATTAAACGTGGAGAAGCACAGACAGACTTGCATAACTTACTGTAATCGTAACCAATAGCGGTGAGGATCACGACTGGAAAGGATGTGAGATCGACTGACACAAAGCCTTGGGGACAACAAGCATACAAGACACGTAGTTATTCAGTTGAATGCTTGTGACTGCTTGTTGCAGAGCGGATGCCACAACTTGAATGACAAGGTACGTTGGAGTGCTGAAACTCGCAAAGAATGGTGAGATGATATTTCAGAGACAAACTGCTCTTCAAGTTATAGCCAATGTTGGTTAGTAACTCATGTAAGGTAGGTCGTCATCCTGTGGTGATACGCCGCGGCCCGCGGGAACTCGATATGACGGGCATGTGAAGCAGATATTACCCCACATCCCGTGGTCATACGAATTGACTTACTGGAACTATAATTGGAAGTGTGACACGTCTGTGCGTGAGTTTTGTAGATCGGCGGCCTGCATAGGGTCCTAGGGGATGTTACTTATCTAAATCGGAAAGCATTGGGTCCGCCAATCCATTTGTATACTGTGCAAGAGCTGTGGCCCCCAGAAAAATATGTCAAGCATCGTGGCACATACCGCAGGGATGCACCCACCAAGCGGATAACTTGCAGCGGACTCGAAGTCGGGGAGATTCCCAAATATGGGATCATTATGTGTGTTAACCGACCTGTTTTGTGACTAGGGAGCCATCGTACGAAGCGACAACCATGCCACGGAACAGGAAATACTGTGCATCGAGTAAAGAGACCTCAGAAGTGTCAGTACTAGTTCGTTGCGTTCGTTCTAAGCGCCAGGAGTAGCGTTGGTACGAACGTACCAGATCATGATGAAGATGCCTCATAGATGCCTCAGGCCGGTTGTGCAAAGTTGGCGATACAGCAATCCGGTGCGAGTTTGGGGTAAAGATGATATGGTATGACATTTACGAATCATGATCATGAACCTGAGAACTTGAAGCCGCTCATATTTTCAGGCCCTGCTAACTACTTTACTACTATGACAGAGAGAGAAGTGACTGGCTGCGGTGATCCCCATTTTCTGTTCTACAGGCACAGGCTTGGGGCACATATGAGTGCAGGAACTTGAATACAGGCCCAGGCTACCAATGCCGTTACAGTGCCATGGTTTTTTTTCGCAGTCTTGACTCCGAGCACCGTCCGGGCTGTGTCTCTCTTCTCCGCGGCTCTCTCATCAACCCTACGGACAGGCTGAATCGGGCTAAATCCACCAGCCTTTGTTGCGGTAAGGGTCTTTTCTCCAGTGAGGCTGTCGCGACACAGGCCCACACCAAGAACAAGGATGTTTAGATGCGGGACTGCCTTCACTCTCGCCTGAGTCACTGCCGCATTGTCGAATTGATACTGACCTGGGTCCCGACCGTGCCAAGCTACGTCTTTGGTATGTTTCTCAACACTTTGGACCCGAAACCTTTGATGAAGTCGAGGCAGGACGTTGTACCATCATGGCCGTACTTCCCCGACCCACTCAACGTGATGACCCCAAACCGCTTACGACCACAAATATGAAGCTCGCGCTGATGCACCCACGACCTACATGATCCTACGATCCAACTCTTGCATGTGTGGCCTGCTCACCGGATCAATGCGCTACACAGTGTGGAACGCAAAGAGGCGCTGTAGCAGTACCAATGCAGGATCACTAGATCAGGTTCAGCCTCCCGAAACTTGGCATGTTACCGTTGCCACCCATCCCAGTGCGTAGCCGAGTGATGCCAACTTTTTTTTGTATCCTCATTTATTTTCCAGTAAGGCGGACATCTTGTGTCAACATTACATATGAACTTGAAGGCTTTGGGCGTTAACGCTTAGCGTCATCATCCTCACACGCTAGGTGAAGTGGTTGACTCATCAAGGAATGATTATGCGATCACCATTGAGGATGAGGCAGCGTCTTTTCATTCCTGGGGGTTCAATGTTCACCGCTGATTACTCAACTCTAAAATGCGTACGGGGTCATCGGATATTGTATGCTTTGTGACATATTTCTAAGAGGCGGATATTGACCCCGTTTTCAGCTGCTCTTCACTCTCAAAATCATGTTTGCGTGACTCCTGTTCTCACCGTTTGCAACTGACCCAGAGATGTTGGTACTTGTCTAGCCTTGCCCACTATATTACAGCGCAGAAGAGAATGGTAACCAAGCATGAACAAACAACATCTGAGACGTTTTTGGTTATCTATTCTGTCAGTATCGTAGCTGCAGGACGTCAGATTATTGCCAGCTTAAATCGCTGTACATCAGTCAACTGCTTCAAGAATTGTGGTTAGCGTGCTGGCATCATGCGTGCGTCATACAATGATGAGGCTTTCTAAATGGTCTCAATGACTTGTAGGTCTTTCCCTGGCGATCTCTCTGGTGTTCCAACGACTTTTTATGGAGCTTCATGGAGCCAATTGCCAATGTCTATTGCGGATGTTATCGTATTCAGTACCTTCCAGAACAAAACCTTCGTTCTGTGCCTCGAAACAATTGTGCATGTACAATTTGGAAGGGGCTCAATGCAATTCCCTTTCACGATGGAACACAACGTACCGTCGAGTCGGTTGAGTCTTGCAGAAACCACGCGGACAGGTAGGGAGATATCAACTCCTTGGTCAGGCAAGACGGGGGTGGTTCTAGTCGAACAGACCTTGAGTCCTCTGGCAATTGAAAATTATAATAAGGTGCCAATGATGAAGAAGTGCATTAGCCAGAGAAATTCATCAAGTAAAAGTAAAAGTCTGGGTCTCCATTTCGGTATGGACTTATGTCCAGCCTCAGATGATCGGGGCTGTTTTCTGATTTCAAAAGGACTATCAAACAAAACCACAGTTGTCGCGAATATTCAAGGACCCTCTTGGTTTCCTTTGCAGCTTGAGAGACACCACAAGTACTGTGTTATACTCCCTGTTAATCATAGCGTGGTCACCATCTGGAACCGCCTATGGTCGGGTCTAATTAAGATCCAACTAAGTGAAATAGTTAATGAAAACTCACCAACTCCTGTAGACTTGGTACACGGCGACCCACCAAAGGTACTTGTTGGTCCTGGGGCATTGTTGTCCTGTGTCTTGTCCTTTACCGATGTCTGGGAGGCAAAAGCTGTGAACGGTGGTTGCAGTGGTGTTTTTTCTGTTGCATTGACTGTCCCTCCCTGCTTTGGTGGTCCTTGAGTAAAAGGGAAGCATAGCGGCGCAGAACTTGTAAAGGGAAACTGGGGCGATGTACTATTTGTACTTCCAGAGAGGGGGATAGGAGGCCGCGGAGGGGGAGCCGGCTTCTCCACGTGAGATGGACCAGTTGCGTCTTTGACCTCACCTTCAGACCTATTGCTACCTTTCACGTTTAGTTCTGCTTGATTTCCTTCAGAGCCAAGCAATGAGGTAGGTGCCGGTGGTTTCAACGGCACAGGATGACGTTCCTTCAAAAGCCTTATATGAATTCCAACGATAATATCAGCCCCATGGGGGAGTTCCTTGTTAGCGATACGCTGTGCGAGGGCAGAAAAGCTCGCAACCACAGGAGCGGACGAAAGGTGGGTGTATAACACATTGAGCTCCATCTCCAACAATTCTGGGTGTCTAGTACGGATTTGACGTTGGATAAGCAAACGACGTCATGAATCAGAAAAGAAAGTTTGCTGAGAACATACTTTGAGACAAGGCTACACGATACTTCTTTCAGAATATTGTGTTCTGTAAGGCTGCTGCGAATGAAAGAAAACGCTTCATCGCGAAGATCGTCTAGGCCAACCTAGACTATATTCTAAGTTCACAAATTCATGGGGTTGAGTATGATAAGGCATACTAACCTTGCATGCGAGACGGTACATAGACTTGGCAGAACACCTTGGCACATCCAGAGGGTTTGTCGACGATTGGCAAGGGTGCCCACCAGGCATGGCTGAACCGAGGGGCAAGAAGTTGAACTTGTCGGTGTAGAGATAGTTCAAGAGGGTGTACCATCTAATCGTCGAACCATAGTGAACCAAACGAAAATAAAAATGTGAACGAGAGCTTACGTTTGGAATGCGGTATCCTTGATAAGGATATGACGACTTCCTAGGGATCGTAACCGCATGGAGGTGTAGTTCGCCAATGTCTTGTTACTATGGCCCTCTTGAACTACAGTCTCACTGCTTGCTACTGATCTAGGTCCATCCTTGCTCACAGAAAAAGGTTTTTCCGCTCTGGGCTGCTCCGGACTGAGAACGAACATATCGGAACTGACCGACTCATCGTCAGAAGACCTATGTCAGCCAGATCAGTTTTCGACCACACTGACAATAATGTCATTCACTCGTCGTCCTCCTTGGATTGAGTTTGATAACCCATTCTGTCAGTGAATTTTGATAGCGTCGCAGATTGATCCTTGGATGTTTCAGTATTTACGATGGGCTCATTGCAGTCATCGAGGTCGCTGTCGCTGTCGTAACCATAATCATCGATCCGAGCATTGTTAGGGACATCACTATCATCGGTGAGGTCGATCAACGAAGGGTCGGAAGGATTGATGTCTGAGCTCAACACTGTATGGTGTCAATGAACGCAATAATTGTCATCTTGTAAAACCAGCACTCACGATCTAAGAAGTATTTCGAACTTTTGGCTAGAAGAACATTGTTTGCACAGAGGACTCGAGGCTTGAGGACTCGACGGGATGGTGAAGACCTCGCAGAGAAAAGATGGAACTGTGTTTGGACGAGCTCCTCTCCGAGAAGAGACTTTCTCAGAAATTCTTCTATACGTTCCTGCTTGGTGGAATCGGACATGTCGTGTGTTAGTAGGTCGGGGGTGGGATGAGCTAGTCGAGAGAGATAGAGCGCACTTTGAGAGGAATTTATCGTATGCGCTTGCGCCGGCCTCGTGTTCATGACACAGATCTTATTGATATTCTAAACGGGGAACAGAACTTGACTCCAGGCCTAGACTCAATTATGTAAAGTACAAAGGTTTCCCCGACGTCATCTTATCCAACTTGAATGTTGCCTTATATTTCTTTGGAGATGTATTCTAGTGTGATGGCGTATAGGGGGTCTTCACTTGTGATCCGCCGCATGTCCACAGCTTCAAACAACCGGGGAAGGTGTGGCACTTGGATCCTGTGCGACGCCCTGTATGATCTTGTTAGGACTGCGTGCGATGTCAAAGGCGATGGAGTGGGAATGGTTGCAACTGTTTTGGAAGTAGGCATTTAGTCGGACGTTGTGGGAGGGGGAGGGGATTCGGATTCTTGATCGGTCAGTGGTAACTCCTGGTCAGTTTCTTGCACACTGTTCGTCGTCAGTGGTACATAGGCAAGTTGTCTAAAGCTAGAGGGCATCCGCTTTGATCGTGACCAACGAAGAATACCGCAATACTAGGATTAACAGTCCTTATGAAGAAAGATTGTGAACGCACTCGAGTTGTGAACTTGGAGACAACAAGATGGGGACAATACCTATAAGCTTTTCGCCGGCCGCGTAGGAGATGGGGGTGACACAGAGACAGCGCATAGTGGGAGGTTATAAAAGACGCCGTTGAAAAGTCTGTGCGAAGCATTGAGTATATGTGACAGATCAAGGAGAACGAATGAAATGACAGTACAAGCTATTACAGCAGAATCCCAGAATCCAAAATCGAACGATTCCTCGAACAGGCTTGTGTCATATATCGGGAGCGGCGATTCATCCCGCTGGAGTGAAGGCCGCTGTGAAAGAGGAAGAAGCCCTGTGTGGGAACTGAGGGGAACATGGATGTCGCATACTCTCCATCGCTCGAAGTGAGGCAGTGCACTGGAGAGCTGGGGTTGGCAAACGATCACACGGGCGCTCTGCAAGATATTGTCCACAGGTAATGCTGAACATCGGCACAAAGAAAGGCACAGAGGCCTGAGGGTAGTGTGATCGGGAGTCGCGGAGGGAGGAACGGACAATGGCTGACGGGGAGGGTAACGGCCTGATGTTGTGGCTGGGGTGCGGGAGTAGCCACATGTTTCTCGTCGAACTTATGAATAGAATCCGTGATCTCGTCACCCCTTATACCGCGTGACTTCTTCGCAGCGTCTTTCATCCTCGAGGGCCAGGTGCACTCTTTCCTTCTTCTTGTCTTCGCTGAGCATGGGTCTGAAATGGTAGCCGGATATCTCTTTGAATGGGCGACTTTATCTTGCTTCTTGCTTCCCCTTGATCTCCCAGGTGCACTTTTCCTCGAGGAGAGGCACATGCAAGCAATTGCCCATGACATTTGAGAGCGAGCTGTGATTACATCGATCAATCCAGAGACCTTGCAGGTGCCAGGGGTAACATTCAGTGCATGTGACAGAATGTAGGGACGGAGATGCGCCATGGATGCGGCTGGTTTATGAGGTCAGCTGGAGATTTGAGAGTAGAGTCGGGTTTACAGGTTGGATTTGCGAAGGCGGATGGACGATATCATGTACGTCTTGGAGATTGGACTCCTCACGTTAGTGTTCTCTCTATGCCTGTTGGCGAGCTTGTACAACAGAAAGTCGTTGAATAACATACCACTTATCCAAAATAAAATAAAATAAATCACAAGAAACCGTTGGTGGTCGCTCTCGGAAGTCCCCGCGTCACTGCCACACGTCCCATGCTGAGACCAAGTCTATCGATGGCTTTCCCTGTGGACAGGTCTAGCAAGCTCACCAGGCTTCCCGTCCTCCTCATGGCGGTCACCAAGATCACCTTTTCATTGCACCCGCCAGAGCTTCATTCCACACGATTGGCGAAAAGTCACCAGACTAGGTAGAGCGCCACTTCCAGTAAAAATAACATATATAACGCCCATTTCCGCTCACGGGCATGTCGGTATGATCCATTCATTTAATGAAGAGAAGGTCCCATAATCTACGCGCCTAGATACACAATATGTGTTTCACTCTTTGAGGCTTTGGCAGATATACTAAACTGTTCCGGTCATCGACAGTCATCCCGACTGGTCTCGGGATAGCAGCGTATCGGAGATAGCATCTGTAGGTATGTCATTCGCCCATGTTCATTCTGCTGTTTATTGGCTAATGACTCCGTGACATGCTTCCACCTCATGGCCGATGTAACGGCCCCCCCATCAAATGTATTAAGGCCGTGGCAATGCTAGCATATTCATATCACCACATCATGCCTACCGCCATCTTACACACAAGTTCCTGACCCAAAGTTGACTATAACAGTGGGTTCGTCTCTGAAAAACCATCCCCTCACGCTTTGCCGTTCCAGCGTTTCAACATACTCTGTATCTCCATGGCTTCCACTCTGCAGCAGGAGGTGGCAGCCGTTCAGCTGAGTGACTATGGGTGTCGTATGTTCATTCACCCTAGTGCTTTGCATTAGTCGATCTCACTGTCTTCCTAGTCGTGATGATCATAGCTGCCAGTTACGATTTTGGTATGTAATCCTTGTCTACCTGCATTTCTTTGTTTTGGATGAACCTAAACACCGTTAGTCCTAACATTCCCGAAAGAAGTATGTCCTCATTGGTACCATACGTAGGAATTTCCTAGCTGACGATCTCTGCAGATACAATATATTTGGGTGAGCGTCACCTTCTCCCAGGAAATTATGTTACTTATGTATACCAATACGACTGCAGAACAAACCGTGGACACGAGTGTCCACATTGTACATTGTGGTGAGTAGCCTTGCTATCTCCATCATGCTCGGTTAACCATTGTTAACCTTCAGGCTCGTTACTCTGGGCTATCTTCGCTTATGTATGTCTGCTTTTTCTACAATACAGCAATTGATTGTGACTGTCAGTATTCGCTAGAATCAATGCCTTCTGTGTGTTTAAATCCCGATGATCTTGGTTTTGTGAACTGATGTAGCTCGATTAAAGTGGGGACTTCTTTCCTACCCGGCCCTATCGAGGTGATTTCTTATAGCGTTCATGATCTATGTAAATGCTAAAAAAAGATTAATTATTGGCAGGCGTATGTATTTATGCCTCAACCTCCACTGATTGATGTCATTTTAAGCGACCGATCGTATTCGATAGTTGTAAGCACATTTATTCAACCTTTCCGATATCCATTATACTCGGGGACGTTTCTCAAGGCCAAATTCTCAATACTTCCACGTTATGGATATTCACCATTTTTATTGGTGCCGCAGACTGTAAGGTTTCACGTTCGCTTTCAGTGAGATGAATCACATTGGTATTACAGTGGCAATGATCCTCCGCGTGTGGATATTGTACAAGAAATCAATACTCATCCTTCGTATCCTCTTGATATGCTATGTCATACAAATTGCTGTACGTCTGGTCGGCTGTGTCATGCTCAGCACCAACTTCCTAGGTATGTGAAATCTCGCCTCACGTTATGCTCACAACATGATGGAATGTCTGCCGTTGTCCTAATCATATAGCACCAATTATTACCCAAGTAGACGTGCTTGACTTTTCATTTTGCACGTTCCAAGCTGGTTCCGCGCTGGTGATTTGGACTGGGATTATTTTCGCCATTGTCCAGATCGTTCTCGGTGGATTGATGTGTCTGTTGGTTGGTTTTCAATTTATCAGGCAGTCACTTCAAATGTACAGAGCGACCAAGCGATTCGAGCTGGGCTGTTACATGAGCCTTCTCACGAGGGAAGGCCTATTCTACTTCCTTGTGTATGTCCAATCTTGTCTTCCACTTATTCTATTGTGCAGCTAGGCTAACAATTGTTATGGATAGAATCTTCTCAAACGCACTTTTCAGTCTGCTGACTTATGTACCTAACATCCCATCAGATGAATTATGGTGGTGGGACATGCTGAGCCCGATACTGCAAACTGTACCTGCAGTCACACTCACCCCCCAACTCATCTTGACTTTGCGGAAACTTTATGCACGCGTTCCAGACAGACCTGGAAGCGACACTGACACACCGACCCGTTTCTCATCAATGTATAGTGATCGTGATGAAGGGGGCACATTCATGTTCGAGAGTACGTTGCAGGGAGAAGGATCGGAACGGGGAGAGGAGATCCAGATGGTGGAGATTGCTGGTCCTAGTGATGTGTGATGGTGGTGGCGACCGTGTGGGGTCGGGTCGGGTCTTTATACGCCAAATCACTTCGTTCTTCGTTGGTGTTTATGTTGTTCATTGTATCCAAAGCCTGTATGGAATACTACGGATGTTGACTCCGCTAAAGCGACTGTCCAGACAGGATAGTTCTTGGATAATCCACATGATGTTGAACGTTGAAGTGCGGTAGAACGATGCAGGGAGTGCATCGTGTTTTCGAGTCACTGGCTGCATAGTGACGTGCGGAGCCGAGGAAAGTTTGGAGGGATGTTATCAGGTCTCAACATGTGACGACTGCACCACGATGGACGACGAGAAGATTTAAACACCATGTATCTGCGCTGGTATTTGGGATCGAAGATGGTCTTATATACATGCATTGCAAACTCGATTAGCCCCAGGATATATTCGTTACGGAAGCCCGTTCTAGACCATGGGAGATCAGTACCACCCTTTCATCCATGTAGTCGATACACTGTAGGCCGTCATGTACATCTTCGAGCCTTATCCGAGTCCAGACTGGGGAGATCAGGCATGCATACCCTCTGATAGTGCGCCTCGTAGCCATCAAGGAGCGTTCGAATGAGGGCGTTAAAGGTATCATCATAGTGACCCCGCGTACTTAATCGACTGAAGAGTGTAGCAACAGGTCCTCGGGCTGCTGCTTGTAAGGTGGGTAGGCTCGAGGGGTGTGCTGGTGGGGGTGGTGCTGGTGCCGGTATTTTCAAACGGAGAACGCATACATGAACTTGCCGGAACTTCTTGCGGTATCAAAGTTGATGGGATGTGGACCATTGCAATCTACGCGCATCCTGGGAGGAGGATTGGATCCACCGCCAGCCGTGTGGCCATAAAGTCAGAGTGGTGCCTCTTGACTCGGACTAGTTGTTTTGAAACTGTTTCCTAAACGCCACGCATTATCTACGCAAACAAGCCTGTTGTGATTGCAATTGTCTTTGAAGATAGGACCGAGAACGCCACACTAGACGTACTCGAGCTGCAAACCTGGACGTGGTTCGCCACAGGATGAGGATGGTACCAATAAGACTTTGGGGATGTGTCACATGGAATGCACACTCAGCCCATAATCGAGCTTCTTTTGCTCTCTTCTTCTTGCCACAAGCTGCTGCCTGCAGTCACGGTGATTGTCAGCTCCGCAGTGTAAAACGCGAGTACATAACATCTTACAGGATAATCCCTTCAGCAATGTTCAAACTCGATCCATGTGCCTTTGCCGTGTCACGACAACGTGCGGCACTGTTCGGAGGTATTCAAATTTGTTCAAAACCCTTTAATGGCGGATGAAAGCTGCCGAATCCTCCGCCTCAACTGATCCGCGATCACAGATTAATCTAGTCCAGGTACCTTTCATCCAACTTATGCTTCCTGATACTTTTTATATGTATCTACAGTAAATGAAGCTACGCCGCTTCTTAGGGGAAATGAGGCACCCAACATGGTGACACTAGCCTAGGCAGCGAATATTTCAAGCCCAGCCTTCGGCGGAATTTGGCCAGGGTGGGGCTATTACGCCCCGAGAACTCACCACTGGTTGACCTATCACTGCAGACCGTGGACGTGCACGATTTCTCTGTATACTCTTACCAGAATCAATGTATGGACCCTCGGATCTGAATCGGTCATTGCTGGGACGACCCACTGTGTCCCGGCTGTACTAATTGCGCGATAGATCAATAAACTTAATCTGATGCTTGACATTGTCCGTCACCGTTAACCCTCCTCGCCCCCCTTGTCCGACATACCTGGCAACCCCTCTACCGTAGGCGTCGCACCTCTTCGACTGGGTCACCCACCCCAAGGTTTGAACATTGTTCGGCCCTCTTACTGATACCAAGGCAACCAGACAGCTCACGGAGTCCCACACCCTCTAAATATCACAAGTGCATTTTTCTTTGAACTGGCAGCCTATTACACCAACTTGATACCCCAAGCTTTCTTCCCAACCCAATCAGAGCCCCTCATGTGTCGTGTACCATATAGACGTTGCATATAACAAAGAACACCAACACTACAGCAGAACGGCGTGATTACGCTTGGAACATAAAGACTCAACCAGACACAGTCGCCCACATCACACACTACCAGGACCAGCAATCGGTATTTCCCTATCCACCATCTGGATTTCTTCGCCCTGTTCCGTTCTCTCGGGTTGCCAAGAGTGAGTGAACATAAACGTGCCTCCTTGATCACGATCACTATCCATTGATGTGAAAGGGGAGGGTGTGCTGGTGTCGCTTTTGTGTATTCTCGGAATGCGGGCATAGAGTCTCCGCATAGTCAAGATGAACCGAGGGGCGAATGTGACTGCAGGTACAACTTGCAGTATCAAACTCAACATTGCATACCCCCATCCATCCCATGTGGTCGGTACATAGGCCAGCATATCGAAGACCGCATATAGCAGGATTCTATCCGTATAAATTCATCATAAGCCTAGCAACACAGCGGAGAAATGGAAGAACGTACGCAACAAAGTAGAACACGCCTTCCCTCGCGAGAAGGACCATGTAACGGCCCGGCTCGAAACGTTTGGTCGCTCTGTACATTCGAAGCACCTCCCAGACAAACCGCACAGCGAGGAGCAGACACATCAGTCCGCCGAGAGCGATTTGAGCAATATCCATAGCAACTTCGATTCTGGTTGCCAGTGGGGAAGCAAACCGCGCAGTGCAAAATGTAAAATGAAGCATTTCAGCTTGACCGAAGACCGGGACTATATGATCGGGTGAATGTCAAACATTCCGTTTATGGAGTGTGCATAATAGAAGCTATGTTTCACATACCTATAGACTTCACGGTTTCGAGCATGACACCATCAACAAGAAATAGGGTGACTTCGATGGCATATAACATCAAGAGAGTGCAAAGAATGAGTCTTGATTTCCGGAATAATACCCAGACACGGTGGATCATGACCACTGTATCTACCAATGTGATTCACTTCTGTGGAAGTGAACATGATATCTTACCATCTGCGGCACCGATAAAAACGAAGAGAGTCCACTTTCCAATAACATTGAGAATCTCGCCTTAAATACTGTCCTTCAGCAGAGTGGATATTGGAGATATCAAGAAACATGCTCACAGCTATTTAAATATAATCGGTCGCTCGAGAATGACATCAATCGGTAGAAGGTGAAGCATCAACACATACGCCTATCAGGGGTTAGAGCTTTCCAGTATCATCATAATCTAAGAAATCACCTTTACAGGGCCAGGTAGGAAAGACGCCCCCACTTCGATCGAGCTGAATCGGTTCACTGGACTCGGAATTTCAAGGGGTGAACACACCAACAGACGACGTTCTAGCAACCAATCAGTATCAATTAATGTGTCGTAGAGCATGTAGACATACATATAACACAACCCGGAATAACGAGACTCGTGGTTAACAATGGTTGGCCCAGCATTGCATCATGGACATGGCGAGGATACACACCAGAACAAATAATGTCGACACCCATGTCCAGGGTTTATTCTGCAGCCCTGTCAGAATATATGGTTGTCCTGAAAAGTGGTCACCCACCCAGATGTATTCTATCTGCGAACATCATCAGCTAGGCAAATTCTTGTGGATCACACTAATGCACATGGGCATACCTCGTCCGAGAATGTAAGTACTGGCAATGTTCAGATTCATTCGACGTGAACAAGCACAGATAGACACGCATTACTTACTGTAATCATATCCAACGGCAGTGAGGAGCACAACTGAAAAGGGCATGAGACTGATTGACACAAGCCTTAGAGACAACGAGCATACGAGACACATAGTCTTTCAGCTGAATGCTTATGATAGCCTGCTGCAGAATGGAATCCATAATTTGAATGACAAAGTACGTTGAAAGGCTGAAATTGGCAATGACGAAATGGTATTTCAGAGACAAACCACTCTTATAGTCGGTGTTGGGTTAGCAAATTATGTAAGACAGGTGATTATCCTGTGATGATACGCGGCGGGAATTTGAAGGTGCATTACGTCGGGCATGTCAAGGAGATATTGTTCGACGTCCCTGTGGTGAGTGCCACTCAGGCTGTGGCGCATCGGGCGCGAACCCTGTGCGTGCATTTTTCAGACTATAGGGAATGTTAAGCCGGAAAGCATTGAGTCCGCCCATACGTTCATGCACCGCACAAGAACTGTGGAGTCCCGAGAATGATATGTATATTCAAGTGTCGTAGCACATACCACAGTGATGGACCTACCGAGCGGATTGCGAATAATCAACAGATTAGAGTCCCAAAGGCGCCATTGTGCATTATGAATCACCTGAGTGTTACCGACCCATTACATAACTGGTAGGAAGTCATCGTATGAAGCGACAACCCATGCTATGCATCGGGTAGAGACCTCGGCGGTATCACCGTCACTGAGGGCTAGTTCATCGGATCTACTTTAAGCGCCAGGAGTTTTGTTAGGTGCGATCAGAACAGAACGTCGACAAAGATGCATCGTAGAGCAAAGATGATATGCCGGCGACGCATACAGGGTCGATGTCAGCGCGTTGGAGTAGGGGCGCGGGGTAAACACTGCATCTGGGGAGACGGTGTGCTGATCAGGATCACGAGTGGTCACGTTTCAGACGGTCTACTCACCTTTGGAGTCTAGACGAAGGCGAGCTTGGGTGGGGCTCAGGCAGGGAGTTTGAACATCTAGGCATGCAGCTGGTGCGAGAGCATCTGATGCCTAGCTCATTGTGTTTGGCTACGTTCCAGGTGAAGTCTTGTCAATCGGTCATGCAACAGATGAGACTTACTAGCATTGAAGTACATCCAGCGTCACCCACTGGCAGTGTGTTGAGCTGGAATGTGTCTTGATCTCCATTCATCTGTGTTTTGGTAGCTCATTGTATTTCACTGCATTTCAGTTTCAGTTGACACGCACCGTGTCGAACTTGAATGGCGTCTTGATTCTATCTGTCCTTCTTTTTCTAGCCCTCACCCGCACCTTGAATCGTTTGGATTGCTCGTTTTCGTGACTTTTCATTGTTTTCTGTCGCTGGTTGAGTGAGATCAGCACGGGAATGGCTGGGAACACTACTCCGTGCAACTAATCCCATCATCTCCTCGATGCAGCACTTAATAAAGATCGATCTGAATTGGACCACGACACCTGTGCAATGTGACCGCCGGACTTACGACAGTGCTGGAGTGGCAGGATCTAGAAATCTTGAGAGCATTCGTGTGAATCGGGTCCGAGGCAGTTCTGATCTCGTGACTCATATGACCGATATAAAAGAGCTCAACGGCCTTGTTTTCGAATTCCCCATTATCTTGCATCGCAAGTATGGACTCAAACAATCCAAACGATGGGAGTCATTCATCTCCGGCGCCGCAGGAAGAGGATCCAGGCGCCTATCCAATTCCATTCAGTACCCGTGATGTAGAGTTGGGAAGTCGTCTGGACTCCATTCCTGCCTCGCTTCGGTATTGGGCAGTGGACAAAAAGCGTGCACAAAATCATTGGGTGAGAATATGATCTCGATTATTTTGATCCAACACTCATGTATTGTCATTTGAAAGTACCGTGAAATGATTCGAGCGAATGAGACATATGAAGAATGGCTATGTATACAACCCCCACAAGATTATCCGCTGCCTTTCAATTCCCCTGAAGGGAAGAGAATGGGGGAAGTGTCTGACAAGCTCAGACGCTGGGCAATTCACCCTGACCGCTCTTCTTCCCGATGGGTGTGTACTTGGTCATTCCGTTCGAGTACAGCATTCACATATGCGCGGATCCGAACAGTACAACTCCTTCGTAAGGGCAAACGCTCGGTACGAGCAGCATCTTACTGCGACCCGGGAACCCGGCGAGTTCCCTTTCCCTCGGGGACAATACATGAGTGTGGCGATCAAGAACGTGCCGCAAGGTGTGATATGGTCTGCTTTGCGGCTGTCTAATAGCCGCCGAGGCTGGGTATGTTGCTCCGGTTCTGTCTATTTGTACTCGGACCCTGAGATTTTGTTCAATGTTCAGTACGAGGCACTCTATGAAGCTAACAGACGTTTCCTGGATGAAGTCTACAGCTCACGTTCTCCTGGCTCTGAACCCATCTGGTTTGGTAAACGGTACCAAGGTCTTCCTCTCTACCAAGTGTACCAGCGTAAGGGGTTTCTGGCTTGGTGTTTTGACCCCCAAAGGAATGAAAGTGGATGGGTATATCGATTTTACATTTGCATATTTATCAAGTTTTACGATTCTTTTTGTTTGTCCAGATCTGTCGACTGAAGGACTTAGTTCGCCGTCATGAGGAATGGCGATTGGCCCACCCCGAGCGCAGAAGTCCTTGCCGGCGAAGGAGAGCTCCAGATATCCAGAACCCAGTCGGTGAGGCCATTGGGCCATGGGATGACTCTTCCGGCTCTGCCGCTGAGGATGAAGAGTATGAGAGAGATAGCTTCGTGGTGTCGGACGACGATGAGGCAGAGCCCGACGAGGAAAATTTATCGGATAGCAGCGAAATCCCCTCGGACCAAGACAACTCGGACAACGACAATGTTCAGGACTCCGATGACTCAAACAGCTCGAGTGTGGACATGGCGCGCTCTGTGAGGCAAACATACAAGCGCAGGCGAACGAACATGATTGTGTCGGATGAAGAGGAGGAGGAAGGAGCTAATACACCTGCTAAGAAACTGGGGAGAAAATATAGGGTGCAACGTGACAGTTCAGAGGAATTAAGTACCTGAGACTACTCCTATTTAAATGAAGATTTGGATAGCGTACGGAGTAAGTGTGTATGTTGTATAAGTGTTGAAGTTATTCATTATGCTATGATCGCGATGGAATCCATGTCATTCCCGATGGTGCCCAACCAAGCTGTAAATCGAGAGGTGATGTAATTTCGTTTGCCATCTGAGGTGGGTGCGGGATAGGAAAGGAGGAATTCTTGATAAGAAAACGCATAGTAGAGCACGTTGCGGGCTGTCTGAGGGGATGATCATCCAGAGGGTCCGTCGCTAAATCATTCCCTGAGTAACTCCTAGACGTGCAGCCTAGCATCAAGAGTGCAAAACAAGAGCATCAATAGTCAAACTCAAACAAAAAAAGGCAATGACTGCAATGTCGACGACACTTACCACGGGTAGAAACCGTACCATGTATCCGCTGAGAGCGACTTCGTAACAGGTCAACCCATGTTCCGAGTGCAAGCTGCCGAGCGCGCCGTCAACGATAAAACCATCATTGGCCGATAGAGGTGGGTCTAGTACCCCTGTGGCCCATGCCCCAAGACAAGCGTCATTATATGCCAATATGTCACGTCATATCATTAATGAGTGAGCACGTACACGTCATGCTATGGCAAATAAAAAAGGATCGGCGAGTCGCATCAAGGTCCGCAGTCAAAACCGCTTAAAACGGCGGAGGCGTCAGAACCTACTTTTGGATTACAATACACGTCCTAGACAATGCTTCTCATGATCAATAACCAATGATAAATAAAGCGAAAACGATCGGAATGACATACCCTTCAGCGATCAACACGAAATCAGCCAGCCTATGCACGATCACGCTGCCGAACGTGTTTAATATTGGAACACTCGACCCATTCTGTGTCAACTGGGGCATGGATCGCTTCTTTGACTTCCTGAAGATTGAAATAGATGAGTGTTTGTGCATGACATGAAGGAACCTCTGCATCTTAATGTCAAGCTGACAATGCAATAGAGGGCAATCAACATACTTGAACGTGAAAAAGCCCCTTATATTTATGTACAAATCCACTGCTGGGGTCTCGCTTTGCACAACATCTATGAGAGCGGTGCTAATGATGTCGTTCAGCACGTTCTAACGTGAGTATACTTACAACCAGCGAGTACGTACGATCGCTAATCCAAATCTCTTGAAGAGAAAGATCCAAGAAAACAGGATTCTCGTAGATATTGTTGGCAATATCTAACGAACGATGAATCTTGTGTCATCCCATCAAAAGAAGACAAGATACTCACGCTTTCACCTGTAAGCCAGAATTTCTTCTCTTTCAGTTTGGGGAATACTTCGAGAAAACGTTGCATCAATCCGACAAGCAGTTCAGAAAACTGGTCCTCGTTCTCGATGTTTGGAGTCCCTTGTGAGAAACCAGTGCCGACGGGTCGCGCGACCTAGAGAATAGAGGAGAGGTTTGTCCAGTTGTATTAATTCACCGTGTGCTTTGCTTGGCCGCTGAGAACGACATGAGTATCTGGAATGCCACTCGGATGAAAGACACCGACACCGACACCGACCTCACGCAGAAACCCTTTGAGAGAGAAACATCCGGGACCACCGTTCGTCCTAAACCAAAGGCCTAGTTCATACCTGTTAAGTCATCCCCTACCAGAAGCCAGACGGACAAAGATCAATATCCCGTGGAATTGGGTGATTACCACAATACCTGACGAGTCTCATTCGGATTGCTATTGATGGGCAGACCGGCCTAACTGGGCCCAACATCGAAGTCGATAAAAGGAAGAGCACTTCCGTTGACTCAGGACTCTAACACAACGTAAATCGCAATCGCCAGCCACCAACTACAACTATAAACTTACTGGATGCCTGGAGATGACTGAATGCGACGATTTGAACACGACGTTGGCTGAGCGGGAGACGGCGGGTCGGGAACTACGTTGCCATCGTTTTGCAGGGCTGCTTTAAGAGGCCTCCTCAGTTCTTCATTGTGCATCATCCGCGCTCCCGCAGTACTGGCGACTGCAAGGAACCCCACAAATGCGGAAAATACGACCATCTTCGTAGGTCGAGTAATGTTTGCTGATACGATAGGTACTGCCGGTCAGGTAGCAGAATTGGAGTTGAAGAGAAGACTTAGTTAAAGATGCCCTTCAGTCACTAGCGATGCCGCAACCTTACACCAGGCCCGAAAGTGGATTAGTGGCCCAGGTCCGTGCACGGTGCACCAGCCAACAAGTTGATTCATTAAAGGACGAGTGGCACGTACTAGTAGTAGTCCTTGGATTAGACCGTCGAGAAGAGTCCGCTGCCACTTCGGACTCCAAGTTTGGAGTGATGTATGAGAATTCGATAGGCTCACGCAATTTATGTAATATTGGGTTGCCAGTACACAAACGCACTACACGGTGTGGTCGCCTTGGTACTCATGGCAGACTTGGGATTCTTCAATTTGTTGGCTATTTACTTCAAGCTATCCGACGTGTCACGAGGAGATCGATCTGCTCATTCAGCATCGGAGAAACCAACTATAGCTTTGCTGATTCCCAACGGGGGCATCAAGATCATCCTGATGTGTTGAGATTTTCTACGTGATCGGGGTCCGTGACAGGAGATCGCACTTGTATAGCTAATGTTTGCGTTTGTTTTCTCTCCAGCTTGAGACTCGTCATCTCAACTCGCAGTCTCGCTTATGATGAGGCTGACCCTCTTTGAAGATACATCTGTCTTCAGCCAGGTCAACCGACCATCGACTTCTTTGGAAATCCCGCAAAGACGAGCCTGTAACCGAGCAGCAGCCGAACCTATAGTATCGAGTTGAGCAGGATATAGCATTTTGAATTTTCAACACACCTTTCACTAGACCCATAGGTCCGAAGCCAAATATCACCAGTTCTGGAATGAGCAGGGTGGCAACAAAGAACGCATGAATTTTGGATGTCGCACATTGATGTCGCCTATGCAACAAATTGAAACCACCCCCTTGGTGTAGATCCAACATGCCAGTGAGATTTCGGACATACCAACCTCCTCTTCGATCCCACAACGTGCAAAGTTTTTGAGTTCCAGCGCAAAATTACCTAGTATGTTTTCAATGTCCACTTCTGCCCTTTCAGCGTGGCTGGGCGCCTTGTCCAAGTCACTGGCAGGGGCATATTGCTCTGGGTTCTGGAGTACGGCCAGAAAAATATCCGCAAACTCCCGGGAGAATGTGTCAAAGGTAAGTTGACAATCATCCAGAGTGCACTCAATGGTTTCGCGAAAAGTGGTGGCTGCGTTGACGATGTGATACATAGCAGACTTGGCGGACGCGAAACATACGGCGGCATTTCTAAGCAAGTGGGCGCAATATTGTTTTGCCACGTCCAGACGGGGACCTGGATTCCACAAAAGCTTTGACTAGGCACATCACGCGGAGGATTGATGGGGAGAATCCAGCTTTCATCATTGAGGTGAGAACATGCTGTCAGAACGGTTATGCTAAAAGCTCTAGGCTTTCTAGCTTACATTTAGGTTCGATAGAAGCCCCGACGTCTGGACTCCAGTGTTCGAAGAAGCGCCGCACCATTCGAATGTGTCGCCGTCGCCATTTCCAAGAGCCCGTTGCATTGGGAGCACGTAATTCACGAGCGAAATCATCTATTACTACGGTAACCTAAAGCCGTCTATTATAATAAGCCAGTTTCCCAGGCCAACGAGCCCGCATATCACTGGCAACACCCGCCGCATCGCCTCAACAGGCAATCATTGAATGCTGGTGGGAAGAGTTATCTGCCTATAGCCCACGGGGCCGCTACAGGAAATTGAGTCGGATGCCAAAACCATTCACGCATATGCTCGTACTCGTTTGTTTCCAGATCGTCAAACCTGTGGGAAATCAAGATCAAGATCAACTGCAGCATCGAGATCAAACCACGCCTGAGTTGTCAGCACAGATGGGTCCTTTTGTGACAATGACTCGTTTCTTGACGATCCGCTGACTCGAACTCTGCTCAAGTTAGCTTTCAAGTCAAAATTTCCAACAATCGAGTATGCGCGTTGCAGCTTACGAGTCAAACCCAAGCATAAAAATAACCCTTAGGGCCACAATCCAGAATTCGATCTTCCGGTCCTGTAAATCCGATCCCTCGCGTCGGCTACTTGAATGGAACCTAATCCATGAACGTGGATCAAGCAAGTTCTATTATTGATCGGAATGTGGCCGGTCTTTTGTACACGGGAAGCAAAACCACATGGTAGCCCGGATGCACCCCGAGAGATCCGTGCGTCACCAACATGATATCCTTCGATCAAGGTATTAGATTCCCAAACACGGACAACACTGACTCCTATAGGATGGGTAATTCTCGGTCCTCACGCGTCACGAGTCACGACGGTCATTCCGACTGACCGGACGATGGATCATGAATACGCACCTGAGCCATCCGGGCTCGACGCGCAAAAATAGGCCCGCAACGAGATGGAACGGGCATCCCAAGCGCTATGGGTGCGAAATGATAGCGCCTGTGCAGTAACCCATGTGATAGAGCACCCAACGGACCCTTGGTGTCTGGGCTATTACTTCCATATAGGGCGCAGCAGTCATTGTCGGCTACTTGAATGCAGCCCGATAGGATTCCATCTGCACAATGAAGCAACGCTACGCCACTGCCAGGTACCCGCATGACGGTCTCGCTCTCCAAAGATGTGGTCCGATGGTGTACGGACATGCGCATCATCAACATTGGTAATGCTTTTCAAATGTGAGCACGCACGTGAGGGGTAGTAGAAAATAACTCGAACATCCTGGGGTAAACATAGCATGTACGATGTCATACAGTGACTCATACTTTGCACCGGTCGCGCAAGGTGACACCGTCCAAGCAAAGGAAAAATGCGGATAATCAAATTAGCCTTGGCATAGTTCTTCTGGCGGGAATCTCCGGCGTTTCGTCGACGCGCGCTGTTGCATCATCATTGTATGATTGTGCTTATCGATGATCAAGCCGACACACAATGTCCTCTCTCCGATCAAGCTGTGATACGGAAATGTCGCTTTCAGTGTTACCAGCCTTCTGAGCTGCGCCATTAACGCTGCGCAGCGGGTGGACAGCCCGAGGTTCTCTCATGGCGCCGGAATGTTCCAAGGAAACGTTGCTGGAGATGTCGGTGGGGCAATGCATGCGCAAGCACCGCAGCGGAAAGAACAACATGGGGAGCAGACGCTGAGAGATTGGCACCGACAGCACCGTCCGCATCGCAATCTAGACGCTCAGGTTCCCCGCAGTCACCACAATGGGGGAGAGGACAGCATGAAAAAAGCACGCACTGCATGCTAGACGCTGGGAGATGTCTAGATCGAGACTACGCAGTCGCACGCCCATGTCACTCGGCATGAGCCGATCTATACAGGAAGAGAACCGATACGAGGACCTGGAGCGTTTTGACCGAATCTGTGAGATTGCAAATTAGTGAATCAGCGCCCTCTTCACGTTTGAGAATGTGCCAGTGTTCGAAGAATCGCGCTCTCTGGGCGGTGACACACCGCCCAACTGCTCCTTATCATATCTATCAATGACACAATCACTACTTGCGTTTTGGAACTGGACACGGACGGACCACAAGTCATTAGGGGCCCAATACGGCGTTCTGGAGCCATAAATAACTTGGCGAGTCACAAAATAGGGGAGTGGAGCGTGGATAAACGAATTGTAACCACTACCGTCTGGGGACAAGAAGAGAGCCGGCCCAAAATGGATAGACGGGGGCGGGATAGCGGGGAGTGGACGGGGGAAATAGCCAAGAGGGGACCAGCGTCGGACGGGCTATTTTCGGTCTGTGACCCACATGAACACTATCCTTTCGCCACGTACTCACATGGACGACTGTGCATGTCCACGTACATATGACTGCATGTCATGGATTCTTGGGCGCTTGGGGGGACTGCAGCATAGCCGCACTTCACCCGAGATGGCACTGCGTCTTGGGGAATTTTATTGATCATTTATTTTACCAGGTACCACGGCTGCGCACCCTCTTGTCGAAGGGAATTTTTGAACCCTTGTGCCTCGGAGCCTACAAAGCTGACGGCATGAAAAATCACCTGCCAGTCGGTCAAATATTGCCAGTATAGGAGATGGGGTTGGGTATACGACGGGGAGTCTGGGGTCACAGGCCCAAGACCATCCGCTACGAGTTTCATAACGGGATCCGAACGGCGCCGTTTTACCATAGACGGAAGTGACACTTGTGAACACGTAGTCAGACGACCCGGTTTGCGGTGGGGACACTGGGATTGGGGGCGCACACTTGCCGAGAGGTGAGCCATCAGCTCCCGTGTTGACCACGTAGGTCAGGCGCTCGCTTACGGGTGTGATACCGGTGAGACTCGGACTACCTCGGAATGGGGTACGTCCCAGCTCGGCCGCGGCGGATGACTCATTGAGGACTGCGGTTCGAGGGTGTCTAGGTTGGGTGGCCAATCGTAGTCAGCTTTCGTCGTCACATGCTTACAGAAAAGTCTTGTGCTGGTCAAGACAACAGATTGGGAGGCGGTGTTGAACCGGTTTGCGCGCTTGCTGTCGTATTGTAATGCAAAGCTACACTGCCACAAGTGAAGTTGATCTTTGCAGAATGAGATGAAAACCTGGTTAGTTCTACTATTGGGCGAGTCAGATGGACATGATGGAGCGAACCGGCGATGTGACGGTCCCGCGATACGTCTAGAAAGTCGACACGCTCGGTTCCGTAAAGAGGGAGGGGGCCTCCTGACACCGTTGTCATGACTTGCTCAATCTTTTTCCCAGGGGACTTTTCTTGCCTTCGAAGGCGGTACGCGTCAACCGATTCGTGTCCAAGTCATTTTTTCTTTCCAAGGATCTCGTCTCAGGGTCTGCGGCAATGCGCTCATAACCCAACGGAGGCTGCGCCCCCGACGATATAATAACTAGCCCACACATCGACGATCGCATCCTCAATCAAAACCTTTTCCCTTGCAACGACCACCATCATCCCTTCTCACACACCACAAACGTCTGCATTTTTCTCCTTTGTCCGAGCTCTCATTCTTAGAGCTATTCCTCGTCGTTCCCGTCGTATCCGTCGACCATCCACAATGTCCACATCCAGAAAACAAGTCCGCTTCAACGACGACAACATCTTTTACTCCCCCAAGTCCTCGCCGTCGCTCTCTGACTCGTCGCTACCGTCGTCGGGCGACTCGTCGGGGCCTGACACCCCTCCCCAGAACAAGTATGCCCTGCTCCCGCTTCCTAATGGCCCCGTTGCCATCCACCCCCTCCTCGCATTCCATCCCTATGTTCCACCGATCATCTACGACGCCTCTCTTCCACCCCTCACGCTTGCTCCCAATATCCACGCATCACCCCTCAGCCTTCCCGCTCGGGTGCTCGATGAAGCAGCGACACAGCCCAGCATGCGCACCATGACCCTGCTCATCGAACAATTCCCATGGCGGCTGGTCATCCCCCCGACGAAACATTTCGTTTCAGTCCGTGACCTCGTCGAAGCCCTGTACTGCTTCCTTCGTCACCCGGTTCTCCCGTCCGAGTACAACACCCTGCCCACACAGGCACTCAGGGACGAGGTATCGATTGCGTTCCACAATCGGTGTCGGCGTGCCCCCACGAAAGAGGCCGCCGACGAGCAGTACCAAAAGGGTGTGAAACGGGTGGACTTCTTGCGTGGCCGGACGCGGTTCATGGGGCTGTCGAGCACCAAGGTTGGTCCTGACGTGTGGATCCTCAACCTTGCTTGATCGTTGCATAAGGAGCGTTATCCTTATACTGTATTTTTCTCTCCCCTCTCTATGTTTCCCCTCTTCCCTCTCCTCTCCTGTGATGGCATTGGACAGTGATAAAACATAAAAATCCAGACGGCATATTACTCTAGGCATGTAGCATACCCCCCGCATCCGCTTCTTATTCCTATCATTATACCACCAGTATCTTTTCTGTGCTTCTTTGCCTTGCTTTTACTAGACGTTTTCGGTTTGTTTCGACTGTTTCTGTTGTTTGTTGGTGTCCAAGGAATGGTTTTGTAATAGATACTAGGCAGTGTATGTAGAGGATAAAAAATAATGTAAAGATGTACAATCATGGTCTTGGCAGATGTGTCGAACACAGATCTGTTGTCTCGGTGATGTTCCGTCTGGGTTTCAGCACCGCTGGTTTCCTTGCAACCCAGACCCCAGAACCACCCGCGGTGTTCCCCACGCACCGAATGATGATGATGATGGTATCTTGTCTCCGTTGCATGATCACGTGGCTGACATGTTACATTACTGTCACAGCCACACAATGACGACACGAAACGGTGTTAACCGAATTTTATCTCCGTGCGAGGAAGAGGGGCACGTTGCATCACCGAAGCCACATTCTGAGCGCCAGACGACGTCACTGCGCAAATACACGTCACTACGCCGTTCCCGCCCAAATCGCACTCTCTTCTCAACCACCATGTCGACCCACGAAGCCGGCGAAAAAGGCCAGCATCACCCAAGCTTTGGAGAAAGGATCAAGTAGGTGCTTTTTTGGTACGTCTTGGTCTTGTCTCTCACAATTTCATAGGGGCGCCGCACACGTCGTTCACGGTACGTACACCCCTGTCCCGTTCACGACCATCAGACAACTCTCGACAGGCCTCGGCGAAAACATACGCGGGTCCGTGATGGGTGCCGTCGAGTCCATCTCTGGCTCGGAGGAGGGAAAAAACAAAGAAGAAGACATCGTTTCCAAAGGTCGGTCTGAGATCGAACAGGGGATTGCACAGATGAAAGGACCTGGCGGTGCGACTGCCGCCCCCGAACCTCGGATCCCCGCGCAAGGTCAGACAGGCGATCAGTCTCAGCCGCCGCCGCCGCCGCCGCAGCCAGAAAAGGAGCAAGTGGCAACACAGCCTCCAGCTCCTACGGGCTCTGGCCCCACACAGGGCGCTGTCGGAATGGAGAGCCGAAAGGCCGAGACGGAGGCAGGGCGGCAAGAACCAGCGGGACAGACCGATCAAGGGATGGCGCAGCAGAGTAGCCAGGAAAAGCAGGCAGGTTCGTCGGTCTCTCTTCTTTTCGGTGTCGATTCGGACCTTATGCGTATTTAGCCACTGAGACGCAATCTCCTCAAACAGGGTACCAGCCTGGTGTTGTCGCAGGGGGTGCAAACGCACCGCAGGGGCCCGGAAGTAATGTATGATTTGTTTTCTTTGTTTCCTTATTTATTTATTCTCCCACTTCGAAAATACAAAAGGTGATTAGTCCCCACCCATCCTTTTTTTCCTTTTTTCTTTCCTTCTCCCCATTCGCCAGGTTTAAAAATGTGATGCAATTCAGAATATGGTACAATAACAAAACAGTCAGAGGGAAACGAAAACAATAATCACAGGTCACCCACTAGACCGATAACTCCGCCTTGCTTGAGTACAATTCACCGTTCTTTGTTCGAACGGCCTCCGTCCTTTCACACACGATCTCCATGTCTTGGCTTGCGAAAATTTGCCTTGCAGAGAGAAAAAAAGAGCAGTCATTCAAATGATGAGTCGAACGCGAAAGACAAGTTCGAGGGCAGGGGTACGACATATATTTTGTTTCCCTCTGGTGTGATCGGACGACATGGGGTAGCATTCCGACACAGCAAGAAACCTTGCAAGCCCAGTAATTTACATAAAACAATTGCAATGAATTAGGTGCATCGTATCGTACCGTTCTATAACAACACCATATGATTGGCCGGCTTCTTTAGGCTCCGCGAGAAAAAGATTGGTCATCACAAGGTGATCCGATGCTCGGCAAACAAGCTGTGCGAGCGGAGTATAATCTGAGTATGTAAATCGTTGGACGGGTCGATCGCAATACGTGGCTGTACCGGAAGTAACCTCTGGGTCGCCGAGAATGGATGCCTCGCCCGTCGTCCCCGACGTTGCACAGCGCCTTTGCCAGTTTCTTGGCGTATTGTGGACTGGCGGGCATAGCTTTGTAGTTGACAATGCTATCTCAAGCATTTTGTACATTTTTGGAAACCTTGAGCCGACGGAGCGAAGCGGGTTGTCTGACCAAACGTTTTGTGGGTCCAACTGTGCGAGTAACTTGTTGTCTTGCTGTGAGTCGTATTGACCACTCAATCTTCTCTTGTTCCCAGAACGTGCATAAATGCGATGCGTCTGGCCAACTCTCCATAGTTTAGCAAGCTTGCTCATCTTCCGCATACATCCATCTTTCCATCTCACCGATGTCTTCAGATTTCCCTTTGCGAGATCGCTTTTGGCGCGATGTCGCAATAGCAGCTGGACCTAGGGACTCGGATCCTCGCGCAATTCGCCACGCTGTCGAGGATATGATGCGCAACTACCATCTGGACGAGGTACCCGGGTTCGAAACAACGTCACAGGCGGATGATTCCAACGTGCCGGATGCTAACAATTTCTCAAATCACTCCACCTTTTCCCCCGTCTTTTTTCGGAGTATTTCCAATGCTTTAGGCTGCTTTAATACTGCTCGGCCCATCTTCGTGGGCCCGCGCGGCCGTCGTAGGAGGAGTTGTCCGGAACAACGACCCCCTGATCGCACATCAACTGGTGCCAATCCTGGTATTCAGGCCAATACAGGTAACGCTTCGGACCCGTATATCTCGCCGTTTCGTTGACATTTCACCTCCAGCACCAGATCCACCCCATCCACCCGCGCCCGCGAACGGTGTTTCTCCGTGGTACCACCCTCCCCATCTGCCACCATGGTCACCTAACCACTACGTCTGGGCGTTCCCCGCCGGCCATTTGGCGTGGAGCCCCCATCCTCAACTCAACGCATATACCCCGAGTCCATGGGCAGCCATGTCCTACAGTGGTCATCCCCTCCCCGGTACGATGCCACAATGGACCCCTGGCACGTGGCCCCCGCTCGATTGGGGCCGCGACGTCCCTATCCGTCTCTCACCATACATCATTCCAAACCCCAACAACGCCCATCTTCCCCTGATCGACTGGAACGTCACGAAACATCCCTCGACGGCCAAACGACTGACCCCAAATCACGTCGTCGTCGACATGACCAGCATCTGGGGAGACACCGTCACCCATACCAAGGCGCAGAAGATCGTCGTCGCGTGCGACGTCGGCTACATGTCCACCCTCTGGGGCCCGATCGTTATCGACCACAGCGCACCGGTGACGTTACGCGACCTGCTAGACGCAATCTACACGTACTTCCAGGTTCCTCTAACTTATCCGGAGGTGCGGTACATTCTCGATTTGCATCCGGGCAACTATCGGCGGTTGGCGGATGCATATCACGAGCGGTGTCGTGAGAGCATGGCACTCCCTGGGTGGGAAGCGATGCAGGGCTTTCGAAGGGCGGACGTGTTGGGCGATCGGAAGTATTGGTGGGGGGTATGGATATCGTTACGCAATGGTGCTTGGTGGCTCAACCTGGGGCTCATAAACCCATCACACCGTCGACGTTCTCGGTGAATGGCTGTTTTCTTCCATTTCCTGGTGCTCTATTGTGTGGCTGCTAGAGGTTTTATCTGCTATTCCGTTTTTGCACACTGATGCCGCTCGGACTTTCTGTTTTTTTTCTTCTTCTTTTTGGCAACGATGTACCACCTTGAGGATTTAATGTTCAACAATTATAGAACGTTTGTAGCCAGTAGTGAGCTGTGTATCTACTCTAGTAGTATGGTCTAATGAAGGAAGGTCGTTGGACCCGTCTCGGAGAAGGAAGTGTGCTTGAAGGATCCGAGGCTCATCACCGTTGTGAACGATTCAGTATCATTCATTTAGCCTCCATCACCTTGACGCGTTCACGCAACTCTTGAAGTTTATCGATCAGGCCTGGCACGAATTTGATTGGCGGGGCACCTTGGGACAGAGATGGGAAGTGATCCGGGGGCAACCCACGGGTTAGGGATATAGGCTACTAATTAGCCTTCTGTCATGAATACTTGAATCAAGACTTGAGCGATGCACGTTGACAAGCCAGCCGGCGGGCCACAATTTGAAGACTCAGGCGACTCGGGATAGAATAGACGCGTCCGAGACGGAAATGCAGACGAGAAACCTACGTATAACTAAATCATGGACGGCCCCTAGAAAGTGCCGGTGGGCTAGTGCGAGGAATGCAACACAGGACAGGGACATTTGAAGTATGGGAGGAACAGCCAATTGGCTCTCATACGTTTACATAAGAAACTAACCGGCCTAGAACATGGTAAGACTCCCTTTCCACACACCCCTCACAATCAACCCATCTTCCAGACATGTCTGCCACTCACAAAATCCGTCTCAACTGTCTAGTCTTGGGTGAACACTCCAGAAAGGTGTTCAAGGTCCAGATCACCGAGACAGCAGATGTTGATGACCTCAGGGAATCAATAAAGCAAATCCGAGAAAATACCTTTCGCGACATAGACGCTGTTTATCTCAATTTGTACAAGGTGTCCTTGCCTTGTGACGAAGAGCTCGACGAGAAACTCAAACATCTAACGCTTAACGCGCCCTTGCCCCCTGCAGATCAATTATTGGATGTTTTCACTGATCTCCCTCCGAAAACGGTCCATGTTTTGGTCAAGTCATCACCTCCTTCACGTGCGTGTCCGGCATTGCCGTATGCTGTTACGACTGATTACCTTTCTGATATCACAGGATACAAGCGCAAGCGTGACGAAGAAGTTGAAGAAGAAACAGATCTCAGTCCGCCGGCAGTCAAGCTTCTCAAGACGGTGGTTAGCAAGGCGGCGCCGTCATCCCTCGCTCATCCTGGCCAATTGCGCAAAATTGTGGGATCAGGACATGCCATTACCTGCAATTGTCCATTTGAATATGACACAACCCCCCTCGTGTTGCTTCACGAAGCTTTTGGGATCTTCGAGGATAGGTGTAAAGCACCCCCTTCAGATCAAGCGCTCGCTTGTCTTGGAGAACTCGCGGATGTCAGCTGCAATTGGCACGAAACGAAGGCCATTTGGAGGTCAGCGATTCAGTCCGTGTTCCTGAGGTACACACGTCTTCGTCTTTACGAGTACAAAGTTCCAGGCACCGAATTCTTTACCGATGGAAACCTCGAGAACTCGGTCATGCCGGCAGCCATCCGGGAATGTGAGAATGAGCACGGAGATGTTCTCTTTCAAGCTATCTTATGCTATGGAAACTTTCTAAAAAGCGCACTCGAAGATTATCATAACTGCAACACGCGTTTCCCTAGCACATCAGGAAATTTACAAATGTCTTTTTTGGTCTTAATGCAGCTTTACTAAGCTTTTGCAACTCGTCGGAGCCTGCCGTACCCAGCCGAGAGTCCCCGAGTCGCGAAAAGCTTAGTAAAGTCATGTTAAGACTCAAAAAGACATTTGTAAATTTCTTGATGCATTCTCATAGTGGACATGGGTATGTCTGTACATTCATATTCCTTGTCTGTTCAGCTGTTTATGGCATATACAGGCTCATTATTGGGGTTCTACGGTGCTGCATGGGACGGGGTACGTGTGAGGGTCGAGCCTCTCACGCCTATCTTCGATCTGTCAACACAATGGAAGAAAACAAATGCCAGGTATGCGATCGCATCCAGCTTGGATGCACTCATAGTCGCTGTTCGCAACATCGAAGCCCACTATGACACAGTTGAAGCTGAAGCCAAGGCGTGTCCAGTGCCATCGAAGCAGTACAACCCTTGTATTCAGAAAGCCCGTGGATATCCCTTCCTCACATCCTACGACGATAACGGACAGGAAATGACTTTCACCTATGATGCGCAGCCTGATGAAACAAAACTTATCCCACCCTCAACCAGCCTAACTGTGACCCGTTCATTGTCAAGTTCACTCAACAGTATTCAGAGGCCGTGCATAAATATCTCTGCTCCCGCAGTTCAGCGCCGATGCTCCGGCAGTGTGTTCAAGTCTCTGCGGAGTGGACTGCAGTCATCATGGACATATCGAGTTACCGACCACTTTACGGTCTGAACCTCCCGAAGGCAGACCAGGAAAAGGTACGACGCAAAGTGAAGAGTGAGGTGGAAATGCTACACAACGAGGGGTTCGTTCACGGGGACATTCGGGATACCAATATCCTCATCGACCTAGACTCGCTTGCATCTGATGACGTGGTGGTTCATTTTGTCGACTTCGATTGGGCCGGGCGTATTGGGGAGGCCAGATACCCAATCGGAATCAATTCGACCACTGTAAAGCGGTCAGAAGGGGCTGTATCCGGGGGGCTCATCACCAAGCGGCATGACGAAGATATGATCTCTTACCTGTTCCAGAGTACTTTCCGCTTTGATATTGTTTTTCAAGATACTCATTCTTTTCAACCAACTGTCTTTCTCAGTCCCTCGGGTTATGGACGCCATTTCTCTTTTCACTACCGCGACCACCATACTGGCAGAAGCGATGCAAGGACCCCAATCTTGTACGTAATACTCCAAGCTCGGGACCACACGAATATAGATCTACTAATGGTAACACAAGTGACGATTTGTCACTGGTAGTAAATTTTTGTGGTATTCCTGACAAATCGAGATTACATTGATCTCTCATACAATGCGATTTGACATCGGTTCTAGGTAGGACCATACAATTTTGACAATGTTCTGTTCGGTGACTTCCGAGTCCGAGCCGCTGTCAATTGCCTGCGATTCAACCTTCGTTTAGTGACCATAAACGCTAGGACCCAGTTTTCGCCATCTTCGGACAATTCAGGTCAAAATCTCAGCATTCAATTTGTGGATGGTGCTTGCTGTCGATCGTGATAATTTCTGATAGCCCATTGGGCAACGGCCTATTCCACCAAGTTTTAAAGCCCTCGATTCCCTGCTGATGGCTTCACGGGAGTGGCGTTCCAGCATCTCGGAATTTGAATTTGATCCCCAAGACTCGTTTCCCAACTTGAAGGGCTGGTGACCGACCAAGTATTCTCTTTCCTTTCGGAGTCGACCTGTAAATCATCTCGGATGAATCAAACTCTGCATTATGCACCGGAAACTGTTTCCTTTGTCCAAGTCACGTACTAGGTTTCCTGCAAGTGAGGTGTTGGTCGAGATCTGCAAACACTTGTCATTCGGGATTGCGACCATGGTCGATGTCCGGGGCAAAGGGCCAGACAATCTTGGACAACGTCCATTGTCGACCACTGGTTCGACCATCCTCTTCTGCAGGTTTCCACGCTGCACGGCGCCCTCGGCGGTACAGCTGCATCGAACGTCGGCGAGGGCTGCTATACTTGCAGGCACTAACTCGGAATTTGAATCTGTTATATATGTTGGCTCCTATTGACATCCCGTCTTTCCGTGCAGATCTATGCCGACCACCAGATTTAGCTTTAGAGGCACGCCATTTTCCACCTCTCCTTTGACTCTCCACCTCGGGAGGTCTCGGATAATTCGTCAACGGCATTATGAAATAATGGTGAGTCGTTCTTGATCCGCTTTGTATTGCATTGCTGATCACTACCAGTGAATTAGCCCTCTCTTGTATGTCACCAGCGGACTGTTCTTCGTTGAACAGTTCTCCTGCAGAATTTCTGTACAACGTTCGATATGGGCAGCCCGCTAGTTGGATTGTCTCTTCTCGCCTGAACATCACAAGGCGGGCGTGGTAAGTCTAAATCTCATTCCATCGTTGTAGATAACACATTTTTTTTTTCCTAGACGCACGGTGATTGATATTCACCTCAGGTTATTCATTTCAAATTGTGCGTGTCCGAGTCACTCCACGATGCCTAGATCCGTCAGTGAAATGCGATTCTGGGTCTGTACGTCCCAGAATTCAAACCTGTTTCAACCAAGTCCAAGCCGCTATTCCACTCACCAACCAAACGTATAAACAAAATAGTTTATCAGTTGTAAATCATGGTAATGAGATAACATCCCCACCTTTGCACTCAGTCTTGCGTCTGTCGGAATCCTATCACAATGCCTTGAAGACGAATACAGCCAAGTTGGCAGAGACGTTAGGTAAGAAGAAGCGAGTTGGCCAGTGTGCCACCGCCAGGGGAATGTTCTCCGAGAGACGGGTCCAAGGAAGCGCTAATTCACCAATTTCCAATCTCTTGGGTTGGAACGAAGAGCTTTATAACCCGTGTCGGTGTCATCCTGTGTGGATCGGCGCCTACCAAGCGATGCATGGCTGTACGATTGCGCTTAAGTAAACAGGGACCTTTCTCTGCGTCTAGTGCGTAGCGCCGACGTCGATGTCGTCGGCGATAATCATCCCCCAGCGTCTGCTTTGGCTATCGACCTTCCTATTGTAGGAACTGCGCCCGTATTGCCCTCAAAGGCTCCATACCAATCATCTGATGGAACATTCTTGGGCAGATGAAGAGCATGTTCATCAGCTGGGCAGTGCTTACGAATGACACGGTTCGTGCATACCAAGTTCGACGCTTCCGTATTCCAGGTTGATCGGAAGGATGATATTGTTTGTTCGCACGATTCTCAGGAGGATGATGAAATGACACGGCGTTTCCAAGTAGCAGAGTTTCGGAGTATTCCCGACAGAAGGATCAATCAAGCTGTGCCGGCTCGATGATGCAAATCTTTTTTTTTCGCGTGTTTTTTTTCCAAAGAACGGTACAGCTCCTTGTGTGTGTACTTGCTGACCTTGGTGAGTGCGTCATCTTGAGCACAAGGGCGCCGTCTGCCTGATAAACATCCAATAGGTGCCGTAGGTTCGTTTTGCGCGGTGAACCATTATAGGTCCGAGTAGGCCGATGATATTCATTTTCTGGTGGCTTTGAACGGCCACCGGCACTGCGGTGACAGAAGACTGCCCTGTAGGAGGGAGTCTGTCTGTTTTTGGGAGATAGTCGCGCCATGGGGCTGGAGGAGGACGGACCTCCGTTCCGCCGTGCGATTTCGGGCTATGTACCGCAACTGGTGGTGGCACACAAAAGAAGTCCGCATTTGGAGCAAGCGGATTAATCGCTCCCATCAACGAAGTGGATATTTGCAGAATCATCGGGGATTTGGACCCTCCTAGGTGCCACAAACCTGGTCAGAGTGGGGATTGGAAGGCAAGTTGGTTGTATACGAGGTCCCACTGTGCAAGATCTTCTCCCGATATGGTTTTAGCCTTGGAGGCACGGTGTTCCCAATCTGGGCCGGTCCTTCCACCTGGACTGGTTCAAATCTGATTACATTAGTGGCATCGTGGGGAAATTAACCTCTATCGATAGCGATACAGAATATGTTGAGCCACTTACTACAGGAGCACAACCTCATTTGGATGAACGGGTGCGTACAGTCTACTACCTGGGGTGTGTCTACTGACGACGCGTGTGTGACAGATCATGAAGGGTTTGGTGGTGGCCATCACTCTCGCCCGATAACGCCAAGTGTCAAAGCCAGTGCAGCTTATAACTTGGTTATTTGTTGACTGAGCGGATCCACAATCAGTCACGCACATTGCCTACCAAGTTGTGTCTTTTAACACGTTGAAAGTACACGAAGGAAGTCTCATGGGAAAGGGTGGATATCCATGGTCAGGACCCATCCTGACATCAAGCGCAAACCAGGGTCGGTACTCGACGATGAGATCTTGGACTCGAAAGTTCCGTTTACGATCGCCCGGTGCGAGGAAAGTGGAAAATCGGTCATGGAATTTGTGTTGGAGACGTCACTGTTGCTTCAGAGTGTTTTAAGATTAATCAACCCAACAATGGGATCTTAACACAAACCCGTGAATCCATTAGTATGTAACGATCACAAGGGGATGGGATATGAACAAGTGTAAATCTTCTATGTGGATGAGGGAACGGCTAGAAATTCGTCATAGACTACAGGGAGCGGCGTTGGTGCATCGAGAAATAAACATTATTCCCACCGCTAGATGATACAATAAACATGTTGAACCTCAAGGAAGATACTATATAAAATCGACTCACCTGCAGAGTAGTATACCATATGGCTACTTCGGCCTTTGAATCTGTGCGATTCGCTGTAAAGTTAACTATGGCGAGGGAACTTGGTTCATGACATCAGCACCGTACGTTATGAAAACCCCCTCTGCAGTTTGGGTCAGAAAGCCTAGATGGGATTAGAAACGAAGTGCATGCATACCTAAGCTTTTGTCTAGGGGAACTGTTGATATCGTGAGGGTATCTACGAATGATTCAAACATACCTCCCCCAAGTATAGAACCAGCGAAACCGACACCCCGTCCGCCGACAACAGACACACCATACGGTTCAAGTACTGCGCAACACCGTCCCAGATCAGGCATGCTCCCGCATTTACTGTTTGTACAATGAGATCGACAACAGCATCGACACCGCTATCTCGCGGGTTAGTGACGCGACCGACGCTGATTCGAATGGGGTATGTGCATCATTTGCAAAGTCTACTATACGAACCACGAGCGGAGTTCGTGTTAGACCAACAAATGTGCAGCTGGTGTAAGTCTGCTTCGTTAATGAGGGTACGCAATTGAGAAAAAATGTGCTCACCACAACGCCAGAACCTTCTACTTTATTAAGCTCGAACGAGCATGTTGCAATTGGGGCACTTGTAGATCATCAGGCTCGGTGATGGATGTCTTGTGCATCTTTGGACGATCCTGCATAATGCATTTGTTTTTGAACCCCAGCTCACACAGGAAAAAAATAAACTAACCAATGTAGTAGACCCGATTCCGCAGAAATATGGCCTGCAATTACAAGTTTGCGTGACGCTAACTTGAAAGTGGATGCGCTGGGTGTGAACCCAGCGACAGAGACTCAGAAACGGGGGCGAACCAGTTCAACATGGCGTCGGTGCGACTCTGTCTCTGTATTTTGTCCGAGTCAGGGAAGCAAGGCAGTGTTAGATACGCATCACGTGATTCGGTTTACCGTGGCAGTTACAACATGAAGTCGAAGTCGGCGCACGCCCTCGTCAACGCTTCTGCTTCTGTTTCCTCTCGCTTCCCCTCTTCGCTGAACCTCACCTTGTACAATCTCGCGCCAACATTCGGCCTTCCTTGCCTTCATACACCATCTCCTCATTCGTCGCACCGCTGATTTCGGTGTCGCTTTCTCCGTTGCGGCGTTGCCCTCCGTGCCTTGGAGGTTCACCACGCCCTTAATCTCGTCCAATGTAACCCCGCTGTGTCCAGCCTCGTTCCTTCCTCCATCGCTGCCTCGTCGCTGCTAGTCGCATCGCTTCTTGCCCCCGTGTTCCATTTCCTGCTTGTCCACCGAAGCGCCAACTCCCTGTTCTTTATCTTGGCCACCTCCCGCTGTGCCCGATTGCTAACCGATTGCTTGTCTAGTCACACACAATCGCGCCCCCACTCACATGCACGGCTATGGGCGATCGTACACCCGTACCCTACAAACTAACTAACTAACTAACTCGCCGAATCATGCAGTCACACCTGGCAACGGCACGGCACTAAGGCTCAGAGCGGCTACAAAAGAGCTGCATCCACGCACGGAGGTCTTTGACACTTGATGAGTCCAAGGTCACTCACGCACTTGACGATTCTCATCTTCGGATATGCATCCTAGAAAGCGGCGTGCCACACCCCACTTGCGCTACCAAATCCAAACCTAACGAAGGCCTGCTGCAGCGCAACCAATAGATGTTTGTGATCCCCCACTGAGTCCCGTGTTTCCAACCATTGTGTTACACCCCAAGAGTCCCGGATAATCCCTACTAGTAGTTACTCTTCATGTACTCCAGTTTGAATGACACGAACTTTAGCCAGCCAATCATGGTTTGGTGAGACAGTCACTCCGTGAGACTCTGTTACTCTTTCGGGGGTGCTGGTACTAGCTAGAAGTGATACCATCATTGGATCACTGTTCTATGATACGTTATCAATGTCATCCTGGACGTTCAGCAAGTTGCGGCGACATGGTCCAAGTATTATTGACAATCCCAAATCGCAGTGAATCCTAATGACGATCTCAAGCGCCGATCACCTGACAAGACTGGGAAGAGCATGACAAACCCAGATTTCTCTTGGACTCTCCCAACGCCGATATCGATAACATTGACGTGTCCTCGCTGCGGCTCTTGTAAACCACTCTTCTCCGACATTCTAGATCACGCTTTGTAAACTCGCCTACCTGGGGTGAGTCACACCTTGAACTTCAGCCCCGCCGCGCAGCCTGCATTTTGGCGTTCTCACTCCAAGTGGCCTCACCTCACCACCGCAGGTAACCACTGTGCGTGCTGTGCTCACGAAAGTCAAGCGAGAAAGACAAAAGACTGCTTATTGGACTACACCGCTCTCTGTGGCCGTGAGGTACGTCGGAGCCAGGCTGTGTGATGACGGGATGACGACGGCATCGAAGGCAGTGTCTGAACGGCGCCAAATTTTGCAGATATAACATACTCCCTCCTGTCTACCTCACACAATCACAACCCTCATCATCGATCATCATGTCTGGTCCATATATTTATACACCCTCCGCTTTCGAGCCCACGCCATATCTCGGGTACGGCCCATACACACAGCGTTCACCCTTCATCCCCCCTGCTACTCTCTTCCAATCCTCCCCATACCCCCCGTCATCCCCGTATCTCAGACCCACTACACCTCAGGGTGTGCATTTCGACGACACCTATTGGAATACCCCTTCTCGCACCCGCCGTCCCTCCTGGCACGGCGGCTTGCCACCCAGCCCCTATCTCGCACCCCAAGCTACCTTAAACCAGCAGCGCAGACGCTCCTTTGGCGGGGGGTTCCGCTCCTGGGATGCCTCCCCCTGGTCCAACACCTCTTCCGCCTTCCAAATCCACCCCCTCCTCAACGGCGAAACCCCGCGCACCGACTTCTACTTTGACCTCGCCGCCCAATCCTTCACTCCCCTCCGCTGGATCGGCCCCGGCCAGTCCGCCGTGCTTGCCGCCGACGAGCTCGGCGACCCCGCGACGTACCCGCCCATCACCCGCATGCGCATCACGCACGACAGGATCCCGCAGTGGCCGATTGACCTTGCGTTTGACTATGATGGGTACACACCCGCGCCGGGCGCTCCATCCCCGATCAAGCTCGGGGACGTCCTCTACATGATCCATGCGTCGCTGCACCGGCAGATCACACATCAAGACTGGGCGCGGCTCAGTCTTTCTGAGGAGACGGAGATCGCGCGTGCGTATACGCGGCGCTGCCGCAGTGCGCCATCGTCGGCGCAGGTGCTTGCGAGCCAGGGCGTCAAGCGCATCGACTATCTCCTCGACAAACACGCCTTCAAGGGGTTGATCAGAACGCACGACGAGGATGGGTTCTACCACTGGAGACTGATCACGGCCCGATGAAGAGTTCCGGTCGCTGATGGCAACGATCAGTTGCTCTGATCTCTTTGATAGGCCTATGATTCGGGTTCCCCCTATACCCATGTACGATACGTGCAGACGGGATAAAAATCACTCCAGGTAAATTATGTTGGGACGTGTATGCTACCCTTTATCGCTCTCCTCTAGCTACTTACTGTACCTACCCAAAGGCATGTATGTACGCTTTGATTTGTGCCTTGAGATTGAAATGGACATTACCCCTTGCTCGCACTTTGTGGTATGATCGAGCTAACGGAGGCGGTGCAAATACGGAAGGGTCGAGGAACATGCATACAATAGATACAGTGCGCTGTATCGACAAGTGTGGTGCCTATTTGAAACGTCGAAGGCATACGGACAGCAGGTACTTAATAGCCTTCAACACCTCAAGGCAAGACGGAATGCACGCAACAGCAGACAAGTCTCCAAGCGAATGTACGGATGACTCAGCAGTATGTCGTCCCAAAGTCCAGGTGTGCGTCGCGCACGGCTTGCACATACGCATGTTCTAGAGACAGAAAACAAGGTACATCAGCTCAGACCTGTCCGAGACACCCGCAAGCAACCAGACTACAATGAAACCGCGAACCCTTACCATACTCCCAAAGATTATTGCTAAACCCGTCTTGGACGCCGTGGTCGTGTCTCCTCTTCTTCTTCCACAGACCCTGGAATCCAAGTTCAGAGACCGCGTGTTGCTTTGCAGCGTTCTGCAAAAGAAATTGGTAAGCGTCTTCCCAGCCTTGGTCATACCCCTTGCTGAAACGCCAATGTTCGTAATGCCCTGGGTACTGGGCCCAATAGGAAGTATGTTGACCTTTGTAAACCGTCCCCAATGAGCCGAGAGTGTCAAAAATGGACCCGGAACTAACCTAGAGCGCGATTCAGCGCGGCAGCCTTCCTCCCCGCTCTATCTGGGTCGTCCATAGGAACGCTCCTGGTCGGATACACACCAACACGATCCGGGAACACGCCTGCCTGCACTGCGTCTCTAAATGACCACCCTTGATCGCCATGGTGTTCCTTCCTGTACGTCCAGAAGAACCATCCTGCACAGTGCTGCTCGAACAGGGCAAGCTGTGCGGCGATATACCGCGCTCTCTCTTCCCGTTCGTCGATGGGGCCCTGCAGCGAGCCAGGATTCAGTGCCCCAGACCATTCCCCAATCACGAGCGCACCACCGGCGTCCTCAAGGAGGCCTGCCACACGTCCCAACGTCTGCGGCGTCGGTGCATTGGGATCCATGAGCGCTATGGAATGCTGTGCGGCTGGCGTCGAGATGTCCCCCTGCGTAAAACAGCGATAGAGGTGGTGGTCTAGGCAAACCGGCGCGGCGGACGCAGGAAGGGATTTGACAAAGTGGGCATAATCGTCAGACATCCAACAGTCAGATATGTAAATTGGCAAGCCCGGGTCAACAGCGCGGAGATCTTCTATCGCTTTTCGGTACCAGTCCTTCAACGTGGAATGGGAGGAGGGCTTGGGCTCGTTTAGCAACTCAATTCCGATGATATTCGTGATCGGGGGATCACGTTCCGAGCGCAGTGAGCGCAGTGCAAACAGCAAAGTGCGAAGAACTCGGACGGTAAGCTCTAAATTGGCTCGAGTGGTGAACAGAACTGTGGGATTAGAAGTGCCCGAATGAGAATCTTGATTCTGCTTTCCAGGAACAGCATGCATGTCTGTATATAGGTTGTATTAGGAAGCTTGTCAGAGAGGAGGGAATCGCTGACCGAGAAGAACACCTATGCCATACAGTTGGGCGGTCTCGACCGCTTGCACGAGTCGGATCCATGCGCCCTCGAACACACTGTCAAGACCATGGAAGTTTGTTCCTGATAATAAGGTGCGATCAAGGCTGCATAGGTGATAATATCCGATCTGTGTGTGGTCCAGTGAAGGGTATACCATTGTGGGACAACGCAGCGTACTGGGATCCGCACGGCGTTTATGCCTCTGATGGATAGCCACTCAAAATCCTTGTTGGTGATCCATGTATCCCAATGGTGCTCCAAGACTTCCTTTGCGCGAGAGCCCTTGGCGATATCCAGGTCACTCTGGCCAGGTGATGCCGCCTGCGCGAACGGTGTCTCTGCGATCCACCGCTCCAGGACAAACCACGACCCTACCCGCTCAGTGATCAGGTTGAGCGTGTGGACACAGGCACCTTACCGAGGTTGACACCCCTCTGCTTCCGATAACGATAGACTTGTTCGTCAATGTTGCCCTCTACAGATGGGCCCCCTTGCGAGGGGCCGGTGTGCTTAAGCTTGTTCATGATTTTTCCAAACATGCGGGGTCCTTGGAAGAGAGCCGGGGACGATCAGGGTTTGTCTTTTGTTTGGATCGGAACCAAACAGTTACTACTACTAGCAGTATACTCCTCCCGTATCTACTTGTGCTGGCACTTCTTCACGGTGATTTGGCTGCATTTTACTATGCACGTTCCCTGCTGTTGTTCCCTCCACACGCAGCATGATGGTGTGCATGCCACCTCCCCTGGATGATGCGATCAGAGCGCTGCGCAGTCAATCAAGCCTTGGTAGGCAGTGGATTAGCCACACGGACTACTCCAAAGTCGGCTCTGCCACTCACCGACAATAAGCATTTGTCGTTGCGGGAGGTGAATCCTCCAATTGGCGTCCCACTGCCAGTGGTATGTACTGTACTTCCACCCCGCGTGACAGCAAACGCGAACTTGACAGGGCACGATCAGCGATCGACCACAGGTCATCCTCATTTCGGCTAGCTTGATTAATGGCTTCGCGCCTCCTAGACCCTGTCAACCTGAGTGCCTGCAGCGTGGGAGTAGCCATCTATCGCGCCAGCGCACTGGGCGGTTCTAGAAGCAGCGTGAGTAATCCTCGACAACCGTTCATTCCGCCTTCTCCCCGAAACCACTCAATTGGCAGCCGTTTCCGCCCGACACTGACAGAGATATCGGTTCGCGTCGTTCATGTTTCTTGCCGCCAGTGTATCCCATCGTGATGGCAACGGTGGGTCGTTTAGGTATTTTGACCTCAGTCTCGACTTTGAGCCTGAGACGAGCAGCGAGTCTCTTCTCGCGTGTGAGGCGGACTGACATGGCTAAATGTTGAGGACATTTCCAGGAATATTTGTGCTCGTCAAGCGATACGACGTATCAACGGGGGCGGTCGCGTCGTACGCGTCATGGCCGTAAATGGCGAACATGCGGTCGCCATGCACCGCAGGGAAGCGAACGGCCGGTAATGAATCATTGAATCAAAAGTCAACTTGTACACCTCAAGGCAGACCTACAAACCAAACCCAAAACGCCGATCCAATCAAATCCGCCACGCTTCGGGTTTACCTCAACGGTCCCCTCAAGACCACCCTTTGCCTCCAAATTTCTGGCCCACGTCGGTCGAATGACTCTTCACGCTTATCGACTGTACGGACTTTCCGGACAAATCGAAGACGTGATGATCGGTCCGACTCCCATTTCACTGAGATCTTTCAAATCTGGTACGCATTGCATTTTCGGTATGGGACCCTCCTCAGTCATTCTGCCCGGCACCTCGGCGGAGCATGCACCCGCCTGTTTTTTTTCTGGGGGTCTTCTTACTTCAATTCGTCGCTTTGGAACATGCCTGGAACCTGAGACTGATGCCCTTCACCACAGACCCTGAGATTATCGTATCGCGCGTATATAAATAGTCAAACATCAACCATTGCACTCGTCTACCCAGTGCACGGCTCTGTTCGTTACGACCAACGAAACGAAAACATCATGACTTCCTACTTGCGCTACATCTTTGGTGGGCACTCTCGTGACAGCTCTCTATCCGCCGAGCAGTCTTCAAGGTCTCATTGGCGCTCTCGCTCCCAGCCAACGTCGAATTATATCTACGCGACTCCAGGTGCAGGCTCTGTCGGACCCACTTCCCCACCACGTCTGAAGACCAAGCGTAGCAATAGCTATTCTGCTCGCACCACTGCACCCTCGCCACTGCGGTACACCTTTGACTCGGCTGCACAGGCGTCGGGTTCTTCTGGTGAAGTGAGGTATGGGACGTCATCCAAGACCGAGCGGTCGCCATTGTACCGGCGCGCGAGTTACAAGTCTTCTGAGTATCGTACGTCGTCATATACACACCTGATCCTTTATTGACTGACTTTCCATACATAAAGTCGCGCATTATGCCGTGCCGCATACCCCTTCCATGACACCATCTGTATCATTTGGACCGTCATCTCGAACTAACTCGAGTTCATCACTCCCTCCTGGATCATCCGTGGGTAGCTCCTCGCATCATGTCAGATATGAACGGCGACCGTCGTTGAGACATAATCCGCCTTGGCAAGGCAGCGTGTCGTCTGCCACCGGATCCGTGTATTCCCGTACGTCACATCATTCGTCCAGATTCGCCTATGTTGGCTGATCCACCCAACCACACGTTCCAGACGCAGGCAGTGCAGCTGAACCCCGAGTCCCGCACCACCCAACCTCCCTGCATATGCATCCGCTCTTCGCGTCAACCCGGCTCCACAGCGCGCCCATTTCTTACGATCTTACATACACACCCTCCTCGCGTACCGTCCTGGACCGGACGACGCATACGGCCGTCCCTGCGCACACGCTCGCGCAGCCAGCAACAGACCCACCGACACCGGCTGCGTCGCGCCTCGTGCTCCGCTCTGACAAGTTCCCATGGCCCGTCATCGTCGGTCCGTCTACCTCCTCTCCGAGCGGCACCGGGTTCTACGTCGGCGCTGGCGGGTCGAACAAATCCAGCCGATCGTCACACATTACCAATCTCGATCTGCTCTACTCGCTACACACGACGCTCTTGACGCGGGTGACCCCGCAGGAGTGGGAAGCGCTTGGGCACGGGAGTCGTGCGCAGCGCAAGGTGACCCGCGCGTACGAGAAGCGGTGTACCAAGATGGGTGGGGGATGGGAGGGCGGGGTGCGTCGATTGGACTGGCTCCACGGCAAGACGAGGCTGGTCGGGATCGAGGTGGAGAAGCACCGGAATGGGCATGGCACGGGCAAGCTCGTCTTTGGCAAGGCTTGATTGAGATGGGTGTTAGCCTCACTCAGGCTCTACATGCACACGCTCCTTTTCTTGACTCTTTCTCTTGTTCCATATTTTCTTTTTCTTTTTTGCATCATCGGACTGAGTGAACTTTTTTTGCCTATGCAAAAAAAAAAAGCACACAGCGTCCGGCGCATATGGATCGTCGGTCAACTACCGTATCATGCACTGTGGGATATTGGGACTCTTTGGGTGTAACACTATCATGATTCATGACTGAGAGGTTCGCTTTGCATGTACTGATGAACACACTTTTAAGACTGTAATACTATGGATTTGATGTGATCCATGAGATCGGACATGATGTTCAAGCTGATGATGGTCTCCGATCAGACTGCGAGCAAGTAGTTGGGTGGACTGAGATGATGGTGTTGGGAATTCGAGTGATGGTGTAACGGAGTGGAGACGGAGTGGAGTGCAGCCACACGGCACGTAACGATCGAGCTCACCTATCGAGAAGTGACAGATGAGGGTGAAACATAGCAACGGTCGTTGGAGGAAAACTTATAAAAGGCTACAGTACACTAGATCAGGAGGGGATCTTTTCTATGGATAATAGACTGGATTTACCGGTCTGCTTCGTAGTGAAAGACAATTCCGTAACATCTTTTTGACCTTACAAAGTCCTTTCTACTTATCTCCAACTCTTCTGACAAAGCTCCTGGGAACTACAGTTTGGCCAACTGAACCACCAAGCTTCGTCTGGACATTATCCTAAAGAAAACCAATTTGAAGTGTAACTGTGGCATTTGCTTACGTAACAAGTAAATTGTAAGGGGTCTAATCTAATTGGGTAAGGGTTGCTATAGGGTACAAGTAGTAAAATTCATTCTAAACCCGCAGATGTGTTATTGCACAAGTGCGGAAAACTGCACACAACACATCCAAACCATGATGTGGAGACCACTAATGCAGATGCGCCATGTGCGCAAGTGTGTGAAGAGGAGATGTGTTTTATGAAGCAAAATATTTATTGTATTCTGCACATGCGCCAATGCACCAATGTGTGGGAAGTACATTAACAGATGGACAGAGGACATTTATTTTGAGCCTACAAACATGGTGATTGGTTGAGATATGGGCTAGGTGACGGAGCAGCGAGTCGAGCGAAGCGAGACGAGCTGCGATGGGTGTTGTTCTCGGATGGGTGATGGAGCAACGAAGCGAGCTGAGTTGCGATGGGTGTTGTTCTCGGATGGGTGACGGAGCAACGAGTCGAGCGAAGCGAGACGAGTTGCGACGGGTGTTGTCCTCGGATGGGGATACCACAGGTTAGGTTAGGTTAGGCGACTGAGCAGCACGCGAAGCGGGCTGCGAAGGAGATGGTGCTGTGGAGGGG